>WJEZ01001596.1:0-10520 GCA_009869925.1 Thalassaphorura encarpata
GGATTCATTTACCCGTCTCAACATAGTATTTGTATAACATGGCGAATTCGAATCCCATTCAGAACAATGCATTGTAATTATAATACAACAATTTACACAACTTAATAATTAACTTAATTAATGAGCCTTTGATTATCACATGCATTTTTTTCCCTTCCTAGTACAACTTATTTCGCTTAATCATAAAATTGCTTAAAGTATAGAAATTAAAATTTTGACCCTGCTTTGACGTCCAAATTATTTCAAGCAAAAATGTATCCAATTCGGCTACTTCCTAACTTGTTGGCCTTATCTATTTTAAATACTAACTTAATTATTATATGAAGAGGGGTAATATAGTAGCAAGTTAATGCTAGATTTTAAATATGGCTTGAGTGCATGTGCAGCTAAAACCAGAATAATTTGACAAGAAATCTGAGCAAAAGTTGTAGCGATAGTCGAAATAATACGTTGTGCAGGGAGCAGAATGAACTACTATATGTTCATTCAAACTGATCCATATTTTTCCTATTTACTCTTTGGTTCATAATTTTCGTTAAGGATTTTTCGGGGATGACCTCAAATGGAGTCTCCATTTATTCCTGGAATAAGAATTTTCGTTCCCACTTCCTGAAATTAAAATAAATTCATTCAAAACAAAATGACAAAAAATCAAACGCATTTCGATCAAAACTTAAAAGCAAATTAACTAAGCATTTTTGTCAGCCGAGTCGACCCTACTACTACTTAATAAAAAGCAATAAGCTTCGAAAAGATGCTTGAAAAATAAAAATAAAATAAAATCACAAGACCTTTTTCTGTTTGACGAATGAACAGAACACAGAATTATTCATTCAGATCAGATGACTGATGGTTCATATGCAAATTTCAATTGTGTGTTCTATAAAATCACAAGTCACTACATTAAAATTAGATTTTAGGTGCAAATGTGCAAATCATAAATAAATGTGAATGCAATTAGGAAGGGCCAAGGCGTAATTTCAATTTGCAAAAATATTCACCATTGGCACCCTAACCCATCAGAAAATTTTCAAGTTCATGGAATAAAAATTAGATTAATGTGATTCATGCTCATACCCGTCGTAGATCTGATTGTCCCTCAAAGAGAGCAAATGTTGCTTCTCCAGATAGAGTGTTGATTGGCTCTACCCTCTCTTGTGTCAACTGCTCGGTCGTCGTCAGTAATCGAGCTAACGGTGTACAAAATATTGGCAACGTTTCCAGAAGTGTGGGACGACTATGAGTTAGCAAAGGTTTCAAGTAATTTTGGTCAAAGTTTTGCCATACTCGGGCCATTAGAGCTTTGTCTGCTGGCTTGGGTTGTCCGCCTTCCACATATGGTTCTGCCCCAGATGCACTCCCTTCAGGCTGGAGGAAAAAATATACGCAAAAATTATTTTAAAATTGAATAATCAACTGTCGCATTGCCCAAGAAGCTGAAGTATAACCGTATGACTAACTATCAGATATCAGATCAGAATTCAAGAGGAAAGAAATGACATGAAAAATTCAGACTACTGAAGACATTTCCTTGAGTATTTGGTCGGATCTTAACACGACATCGTTTCATCAGCGTAGACAAGTTACAAACAAATGTATACTGCGATCAGCATACTAATAAAACATTTTTCACTGCAGCAAGCAAAGGCAAATTTTCAGAAGATCATCATCTGGCATTATTTTGAAACACATGAAACGGAAAGTAAGGAATAAAAAGTGTATGAATATGACATAAAGCAAAGTGAAGTGCGGTGTGATATGTGATAATTGAACATTAAAATGGCTTGAACAACCCAATTGAATAAAAATATTTAATAACTTACTTTTGGACAGGTGTCCAAATTAGTGTACATCTGATATGCATACGTAGATATGCATTTTCATCAAATTGGAAGGGTAAGGAACAGAAACCCAGGACCGGTCCAAATATGAATATGAAATGAATGGAAATCAAGAAATAAAGCATTAAAAGCAAGAACAAAAGCTGCCAAACTATTACCGTCCGCGCTAAGACTCGCATTGTAACTGCAAAGGACTAATTCTATCTAAACATGGAATATATGGCAGCCGTTTTATAATAAATAACTTCAAAAGTAACGAATTGCCCTGGGTTCGAGTGCCAGACCATCCAAAAACTTCAAGAATTACCTTCCTTAAATATTTCGTAATTCATTAAAATGTAACTCAATAAAATCCTATAGACCTTCCATAAGGCTTCGCGAGCAAAGTTTAAAAACCATCCAGTTCGACTTTTAGAAGAAATGCATCTCTTGGTCACAGAAAAACACACTAATTTCAAACTACAGCTTATGATTAGCTGTGCAAATAATTTGTCGCGCTGCGCTACCCAGATCGGATATCCGTCACCCAGACTCACATGATTAGCATTTTAGACACAAAGAGCAATAAGAAATTGTGTGCTTTAGGCATTGGCATGTTAGGCAGGACACAGTGGTAATTGCGTGGGGTGCAGTGGAAGACAGTAAGACACCGCATTACATAATTATTCTGTAACAAAACTTTGAGTTAAAATTGGATTCATTCATCCGAATTATGGGATTAAACGTCAATTATATTAAAATCCAAGTCAAGTCACACGTCCCAAAACCGGAAAATTAGAAAAGTAAGTGAAAGTGAATTTGTGCTCTTGTTGTTTAGGATTTGCAAAAATACCAATAATTCCTCCGTGATATACTGAGGCTCTTCGCCCAATGTATGCCCATGCCCGCTGCCAGAGCCAGCGCCAGCGCCAGCCCCCACGCAAGTCCCATTGTTATTGCCATTTACTTCCGTCAATTCATTAATTTCAATATCTGAATGACAGAGCCCATTTCCAAGTTGCTGTTGTGTGGAGACCTCAGAGGTAGGATTAGGATGTTGACTTACACTTCGTAGATGAATTTGCATACACTCCGTCTCATCGTCTACTCCAACTCTGATTAAAAAATACGATCGTCATTCATCAAAGTCCTTTGCTTTCTTTTATTTTCTTTTTCCGTTTATATTAATTAGTACTTACGGAATATTGAACCAAGTGAGGAGTTGAAGCGTAGAGCCTCCACAAACGATGACTGTGACAATGACGATGACACTTGTAGTCGTGAGTAGCGTTTGCCGAGCATCAGAGACTGTATTTCTAATCGCAAGGGCAAATGCAATCGCACCTCTCAGTCCAGAGAAGAAAAGCATATGCTGAAAACTTGTAGAGATCTTATTCTTCCTACCCAAATTCAAAAGGAAGGACAGTGGGTAAATATTTGCTGCTCTCCCGATGATGATTGCCAACTACAATTAGAAAAATTAATCATCATTAATTTAATTTGCCACGCTCATCCCATCGTCATCATCACGAACTTACAAATGCAGCAAAAATGAAGAGGGGCTCAAAGTGGTGCTTCGGAAATGTAAACATGGAGACTCCAATGTAAATAAAAATGAAATTTTCTGCCAGGAAATTGAGAAGCTCAAACAATTGTTTCGTTCGAAGTCTTGAATCACGCGACAGATTATTATACGTGTAATGAGCTTGACATATTCCACAGAACAGCACCGCAACGATACCTGCAAATAGCATGTACAATTTTAATTTAAAATAAACTATTCATTTTTCATAACGCTATTTCATTTCATAACACTAAATGATAAGGATTAAATGATTAAAATCGGACATTCGTGTCTCATAGTCATGTCCTGTCATACCTTCGTCCGTCCGTCAACCTTCGCATGTCATTTGCGTCAAACGTCAATCGAGCTTCGCCCGCAAGGTCAAGTCTAGTCCAGTTCAATTTTTTAATTCACACGGAAACATGAGAATAGAATACCTGTGAGATCAGCAGCTTCCGCAATGAGGAAAGTACTGTATGACATGAGGAAAAATAGACAAGTTTCCAGAATGGGAAAGTCTCGAATATATGTAAATTTTGTCAGAAGTGCAGTTGCACACCCCATTGCAGCACCGATTGCAAAAGAGGAAGTAAAAGTCCAGGCAAAAACACCCAGTGACTGGAAAAATGGAGTGAGCTGAAAGCCACCTCCTCCGGATGCGTAGGCTTCTCCGTAGGTTTGAATAGCACTAGAGAAAGTGAAGTCAAATTAATATAAATCCACTTACAAGGGTAAAACACAAGAACACAATCTTACCCTGAGAGCACAATAGCCACAGCATCATTGAGAACACTTTCTCCAAACACAAGGGCATACATGTTCACATCCACGTGTAGATCGTTGAAAATCGCAAGAACGGTCACAGGATCCGTGGCAGAAATAATAGCACCGAAGTTGAGTGTATCAAGAAATGTAAACGTAGCGCTCGTAAGGAGAGTTCCAAATACACAATAAAATCCATAAAGCACTCCGCCAATCACAAAGGCTGAAACTGTGGTCCCCAAAAACGCATACGTGAATATGGCACCCAAATTTCTGAAAAAGTATTTCTAATGAAAAAAGAAAATATAAAACTAATTAGTTGTCCTTTGAATAATATTTACAATTTATATTCTAAAGTCCTAACCCGTTTCAAACTGTATCCTGCATTGAAAATAATCGGAGGTAGCAGAATGTTGAAAAATATTTCAGGGTCGAAAGTTGCCTTCTGTTCGATTGGCTTGGCTTGCACATCAAGCACTTCCCCTTTAAAAACATAGGAGAATGTTTTGTTTTTCGGGAGAGACGTTGCATTGTTCCGTGCTAAATGGAGCCATAATGTGTCCGGGGGAACTGAGAGATTTGTGGGAGAACCTTTCCTCGGTATAACATGGATGTAAGTTGCATCTTGGGTCTGGAACGCATATCTTATGATGGCTCCAACGATGAGACCTACAAACACAATAATTTCAATATATTAATACATATGATTCGGAACCGATCTGTCTAGACCCAAATTACAAAATGTTTCAAGGATATTGCGTTTTTTTAGTAGTCTGCAATACTTCTAGGAGCAGACTTACGTTAAATGAAAGCTAAATACATTACCAATAATTTATTTATGCAAATAGATGCAGAAACAAAAATGAATAATTCAAAGATGGTTAACAATGATCTTGAACGAGGGTTAAAACAAGGATATAACAATATTAACATTTTGACCCACGCATCATCTCATAATAAATTCTTTCATCTACTATTAACGCAAAAAGTATTCGTGATAATATTACCACCAGGAATGAACTAGTCTTAATTAATTCTGACAAAGCGGAACTCGAACTATCCTCCATTCTATTTCATAACCCAAAATCTTCTTTCACATTCCATGTTTGTCCGTTCATGTTATTATTTCAAGTCATGCAATGAAGAGAAGAGCAAAACAATGTTAAACAAAAGAGATTAATCAAGCTAAAAGGAAAAATCCACCTTCACCTGAACCAACCCACACATCATGTCAATTTCAATTGCGAACGACTTGACTTGGTAATGACATTTTTCACACTCAAGTCTAAGCCTAAATGTCCGTGTAAAGTGACAATAAAAATACTTTTGGAAGAACCAGGACTTGCGAAGGCCGGGTTTTCGTTTTCAGGAAAAACCGAGTATGTACAGAAACCATATGACAAGAGGGGTGGGGATGTCATTCTTAAATAAATAAGTGCTCTCTCATAAATTCTTCATGAAACTAGATACTACTAGTAGACTGCCATCAGAAAAATCATTAAATTCGCCATTCGCCGTTGTTTTCCAGACCAGACCCAGCCCATAGCCCAAGTCATTCGCATAACATTTCATGTCTTCTGCGTGATACTGAGGGAACTGGGACTAATAAATTGGTCCCCAGAAGAGAAAGTCGAGCCCCATTTAATAAAATAGGAATTTCTCGTCTCGCCGATTCTATTCTAAATTTAATGAGGACAACGTCTATTCCATTGCTGATTGTTTGATCAACATGATTTAAATTGGATCTATTAAGCGAAATCTCAGCTAGCACCAGCATTAAGTTGAAGACAGGATGAACAGAATTAACATATTTAATTCTCCAAACATCTGGGTTAATAGGTTAATCAAAATCTTAGCGTCTGGGACCTCAAGGAGAAAAATAATAGGATTTTCTTCCGTTCGAGACTGAACAAATAGTATTCCTTCTGTCTATAGATGAAACTATTAAGCTTTATGGTAGCTATTGCTGGACAAATATATATTGTAGGGAAAATCCCAAGGCGCGTATTCCAGGAAAATCACAAAATAATTACTTTTGTAGACTGACTATCTACTCCTTCCATTGTTTTAGTCTTCGTTTTCAACCTGCACTGTGTACTTGAGCTTGGCATTGGCTTGGAATATGTGAAGATATTTCATTTCGCTTCACTGACTTATGAAACGAATGCTTTTGCCTCGGGTGACGTGAACCCAAATTACATTACTGACATGCTGTATTTCTCCCCGAGATTGTGAAACCCTTGTCAGACACACTCACACTGATCCCTGGAGATTTCTATTTTATTCGGTTATGCTTTACTGGAACGGCGAAAAGAAAAGCCTGGAATGAAATACGATCGGTTCGAAGTGAGTTTGATGACATACAATTTCAGTCGGTAGAGGCACGTCTCCTCAGATTTCCGCAAACTCGTTATATCATGGCAGGAGCTAGTGTAAATTATGATACGAGTCGATAAGTTCAACAAAAACCATGCCTGAATACTAGTAATGAGAATTCATGAAGATCATTTGACTATCGAACTGGTTATCGCATCGCTCATATTTCATATTCTGCTTGAAATTCGACACCTCAGGCACGAACGACGCAGTAGTGTGATAAAATAACACAGTTCTACTTGAACTTTGCAATTATTGTTTCAACTTAAGGAAAACATAATCGATAATGTCTTTACAAACTATACCAAGTTGAAATGTATGCTGGAATGCAAATTAAGTAAACCATAGTGCTCTTAATTTACTTCCCGGAATATCCACTGCGTACTGTAGAAGATAAATTACACATACCTGAAGATATAATACCTGAAGTTATTTAACACCAAAAGCAAAACTAGTTTAATCTTGCTCGCTTAATTATGCGGAATTATGAATATCTAATTAGTGGGAAAACACCAGAAAAAAATTTTAACTCACCATATATGACAGCCAGTCCTGTTTCATGAAGAAATCGAATCCTTCGATGTTTGAATGCCCAAATCGTGAGGACTGTTAAACTGAGGAGAATCGCATAGAGAAGAATGTTGAGTGAGTCTAGTCGATGATTTGCCAAAGCTTTTTCGTCCAATTCTGCATCTGAGGATGCTGACCAAACGACGGAGAGAGATGCGACTAGAAATGACATGACCAACATTGGCCATGATTCCCTCAAGGCCGAAAGTCTCCGACTCCGTCGAAACAACTGATTAATGCTGATCCAAGACATTTTGACTACTGTCTGAATTTTAGTTCTGAAATTCTTGTGTTGACTTAGACTTGACCTATCCAATCCAAGTTAGGAATTGGTCTTGATATTTTTGCCTCGCGTTTCCTTTTGAAGTGCATTTGTTATTTATCCTTTCACTTCCAGGGTTAATTGTTTAGAAGTTTCCAATCCTTGCCGGTTGTAATAAAACCCATGGTATGAATATATTACGAGTTGATATTGATTGCTTGCTAACCCAGCCTACTCCGAATGGTTATGACTATGACTATGAGAGTGGGCTTTGAAGAACTGAAGGCTTTGTCCTGACCTCTATTTTCGTTTCGTTCTCTTTTCTTTCTAAATAATTTGAAAGGCTGATATTCGATGAATTGCACTTGCAATGTGAGCCATTCACTGCACTAGCGTCTATTCACATTCGTATGTAATACGTGTCACGTCCAAAACATCACGGAAGCTAGAACTTCTCCGAATTGACCCAATTAGATAAATTGTAAAGGTTTGGCTGAATTGCGTGAATTAATTCCAATTTTCAGTGACGCTCTTGTTTAACAATTAGTGGAGGCACATCATGTGGCTTTTCAAATCTGAAAACAAGCAATAACAGTATGAAATATTATTCAATTCAATTAAGGAGAATACTACTGGCTCAAATTCATATGGTAGCCAATAGCCAAACCAAATCTCAGTATCAAAAATGATAAATACAACAAAGCAAATACAGCACTAGCATAGGAAAATATGCTTCATCCCAATATTATCTCTCGTGAGAGCAAGCTAATTTATTCGCTCTCGTCTGTCATTGTATAAATTACAACTAAAAAATTCCTACACGCGTCATTCATTACTCTAGTCTAATCCTGCCATGAGCCGTGCTTGGAGCTCAGACAATTTTTAACTGCCAATACATTAAACAAACTTGATTCTTTCACGCAATTAGTACAACAGATCAAATAAAATTCTCTAATCTTGCTTATTCACTGGAGACTGGACTTGAGCTAATGTCAATAACTCGACTGGCGATATAATACTGCAAATGTACAATGTACATACAAAACAACGATAATAGTGTGTTCTTTCGTAACATTTAACGTTGATACAGAACAGACTACCATTTATGCCGATTGTTACATGCACAATTAATTACAAAATACAGATGGTCAGCTGTGGATTTAAAAATCTCATTACATGTTACTGGCTTGGTAAAAGTAGTAGTGTGTATGATTTATTGCTAATTCCTTCTTCAGCTCTAAATATAGATTCAAAGATGAGACAGTGGCAGTTGAGCTTATAAATACAAATCCAAGGTTAAAATCCAAGTCCAACCAAGTTGAATAAGCAAAGAAGTGACGAATGATTTAGTTAGACAAATAAGAAATGAAATGAGCAATGCAACGCAACAAGAGATTACTTTAAAAAACTTGTTTATATTACAACTAAATGAACAAAAAACTGCTATTTACTTGCATACATAGACGATAAATTCCTTTCGCTTTACCTTCAAGCTCGTAGTAAACTAAACTTATTTCTAATATTCTAATAGTTGTATTTGCATATTTAACTTACCCAATTACGTAAAATGCCGAAAAGACAATGCATTTCACTAATAATACAAAATTACTTACCAGAATTCCAAATAAATAGGGTGCAGGATTAGGCGATGCCACTGAAAATGAAAAACTGGTCCGCTCACACTGAATTTGCCCAATTGAATTAATATTTTTCTTGAATAGTTGAATGACTTGTATTATTTAGCAATGGAACAGATGCAATTTTGAAGATGACAATTGGCAAGAATGTAAATAAGAGGAACGAACTCGTCGGGCGGACTCAACCTCTCGTGACTACATATTTAACTTACCCAATTACGTAAAATGCCGAAAAGACAATGCATTTCACTAATAATACAAAATTACTTACCAGAAATCCAAATAAATAGGATGCAGGATTAGGCGATGCCACTGAAAATGAACTACTGGTCCGGTCACACTGAATTTGCCCAATTGAATTAATATTTTTCTTGAATAGTTGAATGACTTGTATTATTTAGCAATGGAACATATGCAATTTTGAAGATGACAATTGGCAAGAATGTAAATAAGAGGAACGAACTCGTCGGGCGGACTCAACCTCTCGTGACTTTGTAATATTTTGATCTGAAGTTTTATTTTGCTGCCTGTCCTGTGGTTTTGGATTTTGCTCGAGTTCGCCTGCATACGGGAGGAAAGGGAGAGTGGAAAATTACAATAGGGCAGAATATGCGCATCTCTTCCCTCGCTAAGAAAATATACAAGGGGAGATTCAGGGCAAAAATCATATGCTTTAGGTCCAATGCGTAATGTGGTATTCGGAAACTCGTTCGATTTTTACCTTCATTCTCCCTGCCAAGTATGATCATTTGCAATTTATTGAGATTTACCAATTTAATTCTCTTTACCTACCTCCGTTAAATTCTATAATATTATGCAATTTTGAAATCCCAAACTGTACATGTCACGTTTCGTTTATTACGGTCACTTCAGTATTTGACACTCAACAATTTTTAATTTCACATGGCTAATTTCGCACAACAAATTTAGAGAACAAGAATAACGAATAAATACTCAACAACTGCATTCCGATTCCCAGAATTATTCTCCCTCTGCTGATTCAGTTGCATCCCGGATATTTACTTTCGGTGGTTTAGTTTTCCTTTGTATTAAAACAGTTGACGGTGTTCCAGAATTCATGGACACAAATGAGCCCGGACTAGTCGGAGGCCTTTTCTTGGCCACATGTATCGTTTTAAAACGTCGAGTAAGTTGACGACGAGATTTGAAAGCTTGCTAAAAGTGTGAAATAAAAATTGTAATTAAAATCTGTCTTCTGTCATATCTTGCATCAAAATCTTTGAACGGAACAAACCTCATTTTTCAAAGCTTGGCGTGACTGGTACTCAAGCCTCGCTAAAGCAATCTTGACATTAGTTGGGATATCTGGAATCAGTTGTCTTAAGGCAAATAGAAAGGCCAAGAGAATATGTTCAATGATCACAAAAAGTAGGAGCCATTCTGCTGGGCTCATATTAGGAGCATAGGCTCTTAAGTTTGGAGAAAGGCTCAATAAGGCACAATTAGTCATCACGGCTATTCCACCCATCAATTCGAAAGCAATCTGAGATACAGTCAAAGTCGAAAAT
>WJEZ01001597.1:0-16800 GCA_009869925.1 Thalassaphorura encarpata
GCAATCAACGCGTTCTCCTGCTCTGCTCTTCGTTGTTTCTGAGCTAAACATTTTGCCTCAATTTCAGTTTTCAAAACCTTGATCGTGTCTTGAATAGATTCAATCTAATTCAGCCATCATTATTAGTCATTAACCGTATATATTATTTAATGGTATTTAAAATTTACTTCATTGTTCAAATCACTAATGTGCCTGAATTTGGTGAAATTTTCCTGCTCTTGGTTTTGATATTTTTGAACCAACTCTTCGACGTTTTGAGTGTTTGCAAAAATGAGAATATCACGAAAACTAATTCTGTAAGCTGTCAGCAAATCGTCCAGTTGTTTTTCCTTAGCATGGTCCAGTCTTTCTAATAATGAAAAAACCAGACATAGTATTCGTTTTATTTTTGAACCGTTTAAAATGTCATTTCAAGAGTAAATCATACGTTGTCTCTCAACTTCTTCCTCAAGAAGGGGACGATGTCTTGCTTTAGTCATTAAGAACGCGTGACCCTTTTCGTCATGATGGAGAATGCGTTGAAATTCTTTCATTTCCAAAACATGCTGTTTGGACTCTTTGTCATTTCGTTCACGAAGTGCGCGGATTTTTGCAACTGCTTCCTCCCTAATTGAAATATTAAGATTTTAAAAGAATGACTACTTCCAAATCTAATAGTTTGAGCTACCTCGCATCATAAGTATTTGTGGTCACATCTACCAAGTCACCCATTTGACGTTTCATTCTTGCCAACTTTTTCTTATTTGCTTCAGATCAGATAATGAAATCTCGCTCGTTCCATCAAATTATTGTCAATTTCTTCACGGATGACTTTATTTCTTGACACTTGCGAGTCACATAATGTAGTCACCTAAAAATACATGTATTTTTAAATAAAATTAAAGCTCGAAAACAGTAGCCATATTCGTCTTTTTAGTTTTTTAACTGTACATGATAAAGGCGATTTTCCAAAATTGCGTTTACGTCTATCCGCCTGTCCGATAGTCATCGAATGTCCAAAAATTGCTTGAAGCTTGAGTTTTTGTTGGATTACTCGCCGAGTAATTCTGTCCACCTGGGCTTCCATTTCTTGGATTTGCTCTATCAGATGATCAATCTCAGTCTGATAATTGGTATACTGTTCGAGTATATTCAATATATGTCGTGTAGTTCCTCGGTCTACTTCTTGATGCTGAGGTGAAAGAGCATTAGCCAAGTCTGTAATTAAATCCGTCTTTTCCTCTGTTAAATGTCGAATTGTCCTTTGTTGACGTGTAGTCGTTGTGCCAGACTGTTTTGTGTAGTAGTTGCGATCCTCTTCCAATGCGCGATATTGTCGCTTAAGATTAAGCAGTTCCTGCCTGGCCAAAGCCTCCAAATCCATGTCCGACTCAACGCGTGCCATTGTGAATAATTATTATAATTTAACCTTTCTTAAATACTCTAATGTATACTTACTAAGCCTAAAACCTAATCTAAGTTCTACTTCCCTAAGCGCCTACATTATAAAACCACTGATCGAATCATCCTATTTTACTCCTGAAACGGGGATGAGCTCGTTATATTTGTAATTTTCAGGGTCGCCATTAGTGATAACGTCTTTTTCAGTCGGCTATTCTCAATAAATTTTATTAAACTGTATCTCTCCAGGCTTGTTTCACGCTGTGCAGTTCCTAATATCCTTCATGAAGGACACAAGTAAAATTAGAATTGTAGATGTTGAGTTGACTGTACTTGGAAATTAAGTTCTGAATCCAACTATAAGAGGGCAGAGAATTCCACAGTGCTCACGATTTTATTAATAAATAAAAAAACTGACATTAGACATTTATGACATCAAAAACATGACGTTTGAATTATGACTGAGGTAAGAAGGACATGACTACCTTCAACAGTAGAAACACGATGATTTCTACCGAAATACTGACCAAAAGGGCTCATGTTGGCCGTGCTGTTTGCACTGTTGTTGCTGAATATATTTTCACTAAAACTGTTATCGTCTCCACTTAAACTATTTTGAAGAACTTGTTCAGGGGTTAGAAAGTAACGTTCACTATTCGACGAAGGAATTGTATCACTATAACGGCGTCCGTGAAAAGTACTCAAAGGATTTGGAAACACAGAGGACTTCTGAAACTCTTGATCTGATTGACCCATGCCCCGGTTAAAATTCGAGTGGTATTCCAGGCGCGGATTTGTAAGTTCGGATAAGAGCTCTTGTCCAGTCTCTACAAAATCCGTCCCATATCCTGTTGCATCATAGCCGCCTTCAGGAATGGTAGAAATATTTGGGAATTGAGAAAAATTTTGAAAGTGAGATTTGGCTTGAGGTAGGCGAGACGTTGAGCTTCCGGGCAACCAAGATAGATGCGAATTGAAATTTCTCAATGGATTTGGATGAAAATCGTTCATCGCTGTTTGGTTGGGGCCAGTGGGTATCGGCTGAATCGTAAGCTCAGAGGGCAAGGGGTTTGGACTATTGGGACTTCGTTGTACAATTTGATTGAACGATGGATGTGGATCGGTAGATTCACGTAAAGATTTTTGTACTGTTGGTTGCCATTGTCCTGAAAGCAATTCCTTCACAATGGCAGGATTGTTCCTTGCTTCTGGAACAGATGAAGACGGATATGCATAGTCTGAATGAGCAAGTGCTGAAGGCCGTGAAAAGGGGTTTCGAATTAGCGGCATATTCTTCGGCAAAGGCTGACCTGTGAGGTCCAAGGGAAAGCTCTGTGAAACTTTTGTCTGAGTTTTACGCCCCGTAGCATCCGTCGGGTTAAGTTTAATCACTTCAATGTCCGGAATCAAATCAACCTCCTGTGATTTACGGGATTTAGTTTGACTTGATTGTGCATCCTGTTTCCAAATCGTTACATCCCCACCTGAACTACTTCGTTGATTTGTGATTTGTAGATTTTGTTGATTCAGAAAATCTCCGTATGGATGAGAAGGAGGTAATGGAATGGACATGGAATGATGGTACGGGAACTGACTTACGCCACCATTAGCAAAGGCAGAATCGGTTATTTCGTTACGGGTGCTTCGGTGGTGAGTTGGAAGAGGAGGTGGGTGATATTCCTGCTGCTGGGCATATGCTGTGGATGAGGATGACGTCCTTGGCTTAAATATTGAATTAATTACATGTAGAATTTGCTCCTTGGTCAGCTCCTGTGTTGGTGGGATTTGGTCAAGATAATTTGACCTTGCCCGTCTTCGCAATGCTATTATCCTCCCATTACTTAGTCTCAAATAACTTCCCTTGCATGACCGGAGTAGGTAAACCTTATCCCCTTGTCTGAGAAAAATATCTGAACCACCCTCAGGGTCTGCAAGATAAGAATCTTTTCGGAGTACTATCCCTTGTACTGAGATGCCTTTCTTTTTTAGTTCGTCAACCGGAAGTGGTAACGCATCTCTCGAGTTCCTCTTGCTAGCTTCTAACATCTCTTCTCTATCATAATCGAAATCTACGTGTTGTGGAATTGGTCGCCCGCCTGGTGTTTGCTTTTCGTAGCTGCTACCCATCGAACTTACATGTCCAAACATATAGTTATCAGATCGGTCGTAATCTATCCCATTCATTCCGGATACTCCAGTTTTTGGTATTTGTATTTGTCCCGACCCTTGGTAGACTGGATAGAACGTGGGATGGGATTGCTGGCGGATCGTGTTTGGTGGAGTAGCAGAATTCGTAGCGGCTTTCTTCTCAAACTCGTAATTCCGGTGAGCCATTCTTCTTTCCGATGCTGAAAGTTTCTTTTCCTTTCGATCAATCAAAAGTGATTCATGCTCAAACGGCTCCTACATAATAGTGCGCGCAAGTAATTAGTAAAATTCGATAAATATTCATTTAGCCAAAATACTAACCTTAGTAATTTTATCCCCCGCTTTTGTTAGAACATTTTGCATGACGATATCTTCGTACTTTGTAGGATCCTGCTCACAAGTTGTTTCTTGTACTCTATCTAAGTCATGAAGTTCTAAATGAAGAGTAGAGCTCATATCCTTGGAATTAAAATGAGAATCTGGATTCATCTCATCTACCACACGGTTAGCCATTCCTCTTTTATTAATTTGTCTGTCATAAATTCGTTTCTCCAGGGTGCAATCCGTTACAAATCGATAAATCTGGCACTCCTTTTTCTGTCCATACCTGAAATCGAATATCAACATATCAAATGAAATGAGTATTCGTTGATCCAAATTCTAGTAGTAAAAAATGTGACACTAACCTATAAACCCGGCAAACAGCTTGACAATCATGGCAAGGATTCCAAGATGCATCAAATACGACCACCCGATTTGCTCCTATCAAATTTATCCCCAGACTTCCAGCTCTTGTTGAAACGAGAAAAACATGTGCATTTGTGTTGGATGAATTGAAGTCGTTTATTAGCCTATTCTCGTTCCAATCCACCCGTGCTCCCGTCCAATCGAAAATAGTCACGATTTCTCGTCCAATTTAATTTTTGCCCAAGAAAGGTTTCAATTAAATCCAGGGTAAGTAAACTTTGGGAAAATACCAGAAGCCTATCATTAACTTTGAGACATTCTTCTATGATTAGGAACAGTAGCTCAAACTTGGTCCCGTTCTCTAAATTCCCAGGGACATAATTCTTGAATGCTGCAGAAGCCCATTCCAAGGATAGGAGACTATCCGTCATTCGATTCTCTCTTGATATTCCTCCATTTGATCCGGATGGGACACAACCATAATTTGTAAAAATAGGAAATGAATCAGGGTCTAAATCCTCTCCTTGTAGTAGACCATTCATATAAAAACTGTTGTCATTCAAATCAGATGGTATTTTATCTGATCTTTTGTTTCCAGTTTTCCTCATTTTACTCCCTTCCACTTCCTCTGTTAGTCCTTCAAAATCATCCAAAATACTTTGCTTCTTTTTCACAACATTATAGAGTACATCCGGATGATTCCAAATTTTACAACAAACAGCAAATGCTTTAATAGGATTTGGAGTCGAGCTCCCAGTTTCTCCGAGTTGCCTTATGTAATTGATAAATTCTTTGTAAAGATGATACTGAATTGGAGTCATCTTGAGGAGGAAAACCCACTCTTGTTTGGCAGGAAGTGCCTTCTGGAGTACCACGTGAGAGCGTCGTTGGACAAATCCTTCCAAGAGAGAATGTAGAACGTGAGATCGGTATTGCATAAGTCGTTTGTCACCGGCAGTCGAGTCAGCGCATTGTCCATTTGTGATCGGGCGTTCGAACATATTAGAGAATTCCGCTTTGCTTCCTAAAAATGAAAAAAATAATTAATTCAAGGTACAACGAGGTCTTACTCTTTTGAACACATTTCAGTAACTTCATCACCCAAAGTCACTCACCTAAATAACTTGGACGAATGAAGTCAACCATGCACCAGTACTCCATTAAATTGTTCTGTAAAGGATAACCTTCGACAAGAAAGAAACAAGCAAGTTATCAGATTAATTGTACAATCGGACAAGCCGTAAGAATACGTTGGGATTCACATACCTGTTAGAACAACTCGACGCCTCGTTTTAATAGCTTTGAGCGCTTGTGAAATGCTAGCCCCACTATTTTTAATGCGATGTCCTTCATCACAAATGACCAAATCAGGCCCAGGTCTGACAAGACAGCTGTATATTTTAGTTAGCATGGCATCTTCTTGATTGGCTTTAATCATTCTAGCGTTTTCCTCTAACATGAGAACCCATTTTAGCTTTCTCTTTCTTTGTACTTTTCTTCAGTTTTCTCAAAGCGAGCATTCTGTACATTTCGTATCCTATGAGAAGAACTCCCCGATTTTCTGACCAGTCCGTAATAATTCGTTCGCGTGCTGCCAGAGTCTTCACAGTCTCATTTAAAACGTAGACGCCAAAAGTCCGACCTTCTGCTGGTTCTTCAATTTCAGCTGGGTTTATTGGCGTCGGAACTGAATCCAAACTTGGGGTTTCAAGAAGCGTCGATACTTCAGAGGATAGATTTGATCCGGACAGACTCTGTTCTTCTGATATTATTCCTGACGTTGGAGTTACGACCGACATAGACTCGTTACATTTCAAGTCCTCGGAAAGGTCTTCACTTTTTGGTTCATCCACCATCTGACATTTCTCTTGCAATTCATTTTGCCTATTGGATGTCTTTGTCTTGTTCTTCCTTCGAACATATTTTCTCGTGGGCGTTGTGGTCACAGGGCCTACTTTTTTTGCCTGAGGTAACCATTGATTGAACTCGTTGAGCCAATTTTGGACAGTATTTATCGGTACGATGACAAGAATCGTATTTGCAGTTGTATACCTCAACATTACATCACAGAATGCGGCAGCCTGAAAATAAAGATAGAAACAGTTCAGTCATTTTATGCTCCCTTAACACTGCTTAATTTGCAATTGTTAATACCTGTATGGTTTTTCCAAGACCCATCGAATGGGCTAAGATGCATCCCAGTCCTCCCGTTGAATTGAATCTTTCCATTGACTCGACAACATTGTCATAGAGGAACCGAATCCCGCCGATCTAAATGAACAGTAGGAACATTTGTTAGAATTATTTCTTATTAAAGATCGAACTTAAGCACTCAGTGCCACCAATACCTATATATCTAGCAAGCACAATTTCTAAGATTATATTATAAAAAATGGGGAACTCTACAAGTAGCAATTTACATAATTAATTCAAAATTCTTTAATTTCATAATTTCAGGAAACGTTAGCATTCATATCTTTAAGAAAGAAAACACAACCAACCTGATGGGGCTTCACTGCTTTTGATATTCGAGGGCTCAAAAAAATGTCTGGATCCTCGGGGGGATGGCCAACATTGATCAAAACCCTTCCAAACTCATCTGGCACATTATTTTCATCATCGTATTTCTCTGTTGCGTCGTCCACTTCGTCCATGGGGGGTGGGCTGATAACTACACAATCACTGGAATCACTCTCCGCACCCTTGTCAACTTCTTGTAGCTGATTGCCGCCTAATGGAATTTCTGATAGCTCATTATTTCCCATGACTAAACCACCTCCACTATTTCTTATTACACCACCACTGTAAAAATCCTTTGAGAATTGGGGAAACGAGTTATAATTTACAGTTTTTTCGGAAACAAAGTTAATGTCTTCATCGTCAGAGGAAAGTGTAAAAACTTCTTGTTCAGTTTCTTCTGGGGCATTTTTAATGTCTGTTTCACTAATACTACTAGTACCAGCTAAAGTTGCTGGTTCGGATGATAAAGTCATAGTTATTCCTTTATTTGCCATTCTTTTCACTACATCATCGACGGAGAATTGCCAAGGTTGGCCAGGTCTTTGCATGCTCTGTTGTCGTTGCAGTAGCCTCTGTCGTTGCAACCTTTCAGCCTCTTCACGCTGGGCTTTAAGAGTATCCTCCTCCAATTGGTCAGCAGAAAGAATTTTACGGATTTCCTTCCGTTGATGTGCAGTCTTAGTCTTCTTTTTCTTAATTTTTGCTTGTATAACTTCCACTTCATCGGACCCAGATTCCTGAGATTCAACTTTGTCATCTGTAGCATCTGGGATAGGTTCACTAACTTTAGTTTCATTTGTTTGGTGGTTAGATTTCTCTTCAACTTCTGAATCCATTTCGCCAACTTTAATTTCTTCCGTAGAATGATCAGGCAATATATTGTCACTTCCATGTTTGCTCTCTTCAATCGACGTAGTAACTCCTGCGATTACCTCATCTATAACACTTGTAGGCAGGTCATCATCGCCAGGAATTTCTAAGCTGACTGCGGATGTACTCTCGATTGCCTTATCGTTGCTAATGGGACTTTCAGGGCCCTCACTTCTGGGTAATGATTCAGAAGTTGTGAGCAGTAAAGGAAGGTCAGATGAGCCAGTTGAACTATCAAGTTCCGCTAGTTGATTTGTTAATTCTAAATGACTTCCAAATGTTAGCTCCAAATCCGTTTTCAGTCTTTTACAAGCGGGCTCGCTCCCGCAGTCTGAGGATGCATTTTCGGCCATTTTTGCGATCTAAATATTCCTGACTACCTGCAAGAATTAAAAACGAAACCGGTATTATCTGAGCTTGGAAATCAAGCATTTTTGCATTTTCACCAATAAGCTAGGCACTGCAGATGATTCTCTAAATGCGCATGATATTTAAAAGCACTAATTGCAGAAAGCTCCATTAGCTCTTATTTCATCCTTTAAAATAACATCATCCACTATCCTTGTCCATCAAACGGGCAAAACGGTTCTATTTTATCTCTCATTTAGCACCGTTGGAAAATAAAACTCGCCCAATTAAGGATTAATAAATGTACTGAAATTATGCATTGATCGTTCCCGTTAGGCCAGAAAAGTGAAAACTAAACCAATTAAAATTAAAATCAGTTAAAATGCAGAAAATACGGAGAAGCATGAACTGAAATCTGATAAGAAAGCAACTACATGGAATGAGTTCGAAAAGAAAAGCAAATGATACTACAGAACAAAATCACCGAGATACGTTTATTTACTCATGAAAAATCAGTAACATACCTAATGAATGGTAATTTCACACTACGTAAGAAAGACTACAGATGTAGAGGATAGATTGACTGTCGGTTTCACTTCTTGACGAGGTTTAAATATTTCCGAGAGTCGAAACTGATTTCTTCAGCGTCGTCCTCTAGCTTGACTCGAGTTTTTGGTTTCCTTCTCTCCAAATGACGCTTACGCTCTTCCTCACTGCAGAGAGTTATATCGAATGGTAACTGCAATTTAACTTGACTCGAGTTTTTGGTTTCCTTCTCTCCAAATGACGCTTACGCTCTTCCTCACTACAGAGAGTTATATCGAATGGTAACTGCAATTTAACAAAAAATGATAATGTAATTTATAGAAATTGACTCATTTTGCATTTGAAGTAGATTGTGGATTGAGTTCTGTGGTGTTTACTACTCGTTACTTGTAGTTCATGAATTTTATTTCGTGCTTGAAAGTTGCGACGTATGCTCATAAATAGTCGTAGCATAATCAGCAGAGAAAATAGTCTAGCAATTAACTCAATTTGTTAGGAACACTAGCTTCCCCCTGTGACCTTGTAACAACTCACGCTTGTAAAGGAAAATCTCTCAATAAATAACAGATTCGATGCCCGGCACAATCGACTTCGGACGGGGAAATCGATAAAAGTAATAAATATATTAGAGAGTAATTTGAGACCTTCGAAGGCCAAATGGAAAATGGAACGAAACCTAAAGTTTACAAAACTCATTAACCTAAATCGCAATCACAATGGTCAAATTAAAGCCTACCATGTCGGTAAAGGCTTTTTGTAATTTTTATGCTCAATATTTCAACCTTCTTAACGACTTGACTGTGGGGGCGAGTGCATAATTCAGTGTAACATATTAAAGACGAAGTTTAGAACTCACCTTTATAATTTTCCGTGGCTCGTGATAACGAATGGTCAATGTTGATCCATCAGGATTTACCAAAAGACAAGGATAAGCTCGCAAATATTGTAGACGACAAATCCTCGTGACTGCAACTCGATTTGAATTCAAGAAACGTTTTGATGAGATTTCTTGAGTTATTTTCAAAAGTGAAGTCGTCTGCGGGAACAATCGGTAACCCAAATTCATGGTAATCAGGATGACCCAGAAGAGTAATTTCGGGAAGTCAGCATACAGCAAATGAAAACAATAAATAAAATTCCACCGAACCGACAGGAATCTGACCGAACTTTGACTTTGGTAATTGGGAAAGGAAATCCTTCCTTACGTCACTTTCTCTTGGTTAATTTGTCATTTCAGGTGATTCAGTTATACAATAAATTGGTCGTCCGGATTCTTGTGAATATTAAATGAGTCAAAACTTGGTTGTAATGCAATGGGTGGTCCTTCGCTGTGCTATTTGTACGAGTACTACGGGGAAAGGATAACATTCTTCTCTTATGGATGATCGTTCATGTAGAGCGGGTTCCATTAGGAGAAAACTGTACATTGAGATACTTTGGATGGTTACATCAGGACATGGCCGATCCAAGTACGTATGCGAATGCCCAATATACACAATCCTATTCAACTCATCATAAGAAGTAGAGTACCCCTGATATGGTGTTGTGGAATAGAGGGACCAATGACTATGACACACTTGTGAGCTCAACTGAGGAGATGGCGCATCAAGTGTTCAAGAAACTCAACGTTAACAACAGAAATATTACCTGCAGAAGCAGACGAGTAATGTTTTGATTTTGATTCAACTTTAAACCAAGTTGGTAGAAAGTAGACCTTAGCGTATGAAACAGAGAGGAAGGAATTAGAGTTTTACGCAAACACAACCCTATCAACCCTATCAATTATGAACTCAATTGATATTAATCTGGCGTAATTTCTCTGCTTTACTTTTACTACATTTGCATCTTTACTGCCATACCATTTTGTTAAGAATAGACAAGATAGCACTTTTACTTACACAGTTTTGACTTGTGTCTGGATTGACCTCATTGAGTTTTCTTGGCTGCTTAAGTGTTGGTATTAAGTTAAGAATGGAAGCCATTTAAAGTGAAGTCGAAATATGGGTACAAAACTTATGTTTTGGTATTTTAGGAAGGCTTGAGGTTGGAATTGGGAAATTGCGATTAACTAAAAGACTCGTTTACCTGATTGTGGAATCTCCAGGAATTTGATTGGACATTTACGCTAGTACACTCGAGTCGGAATTTTGCCGAGCCAAATCTTCTAGCCTAATCTATAAATCTATAAATTAGGGTGACATACTTTTCTGGACTCATCAATACGACCACTTATAAATTCCCAAAGAATCAAATGCTCAAACTTTAAATATTCATATTTCAAAACATGAAGCATAAAGATTGGACCAAGTGGTCAACCAATGCATCATTCATTCCCGGTGTCCAATTTTTCTGGAATTCGAAGCAAAAGCTGACTAACTTTTAATAGCACAGTAGCGCTCCGAGTCGGGGGCCTTTCTTAGAATCTGGCTGTGAAGTTGAATTGTTGAAAAGGCGAGAAAAAGGGAATAGTTGGCAAAGCAAGTTGGACAAAGTTTTGTTCGGAGAAGAGTTGATGTGTATGAGAAGAGAGTCGTTGAGTCGTAGCCCCATTTGGGGTTTGGCCTTATAAATAAATGTGTGACAGTCCGATAATGGAAGAAGGTACTCAGTGTCACCAAAGTTAAGGCGAGAGAATGAAGAAGCTGGACAAGAGAGCTGAATAAAAGTTGGCAGAAAAGGAGGCATAAAGTCCAGGGCTACTGATCATTCTTCCACTCCTTCCACAATCCTTACACCCGTTCCCTCTCAACTTAACTTTCAGCTCAACTCAAAAAATTCGGCAAATCTAGAAGTGGGGGTCCACGAAAATAAAACATTTTGGGATCCCTTTGAAAATAATGTCCCCATAAACGAAATCTTATAGTTGTGCTACCAGTGAAAGCATAATTTGTATTTTACATAGTTTATAACCCAAAAATTAAAATACACAAATATTCGTGAGTACAATGTTATAGTCTAAGGATCCTTGATAGTCGAACTTAATACATTGTGTTAACGTTTCCAATGTAATGGGGTGAAGTAATTTCTCCTTGGTTTTACTTGCATTTAGAGTTAGGTGTGGGAAGGGAGGAAAAGCTCGGGAAAAGTAAGTAAAGGGGACATGGGAGAGAGTGCTAATATATAATGTCATATTCGATAGAAAGTCAATTATATTAGAAACTGGACAGCGGATCGAGAGAATTTCACCATTACACTAAATCACCCGGAATTCCTCTCGAGAGTCCGGACTTTGGTCGGACTCAGCACCAGCTAGCACGGCAGGAAAGAATTTCTTTCATTCCTACTACGTTTTCGCCATCCAATTCAAGCCTGCAATTGCGTCTTGCATGTTAGTTTAATGTTATGCAGTATGTTGATTGTAATTTACAAAGATTATAAAGCATTTAGGGGGTATTCCTTAGTGTTCCAACATCACATAGTTTCTGACTGATATAAATTAATCGTCACGTATTATTACGTTCATCAGCGTGAGTAATGCTGACAACGAAGGTCAGACTTTAGATTTCGATGAAAATGTTCTCTTCTCAGAAGTTTAGGAAGTTTAGGTTGAGGCAGATACATAATTGTTAATTCAGTTAATTTCATACCTCTGAAAATAGATAATTAGGCATCCGGAAAATTATTCCAATGTACATTTCCAGCTTGAAAGAAAGCTTCTGATTCTGCTGTGAAGACTTATTTCATATAATTTTGAAAGTAACTTTCACCTGATACGATTGGAGTTAGCTGAGTTATGCATTAAAATTAAAGTGGTCATTGAAAATGAGAATAACACATGTCGAATTATGGCAGAGTTCAAGTTTGCAATGCTCAAGCCAACCTAATATTAAATAACTGATGCTGGATTCGGGAGGGTTATCATGCAGAGATGTGGTAGAGGCACGAAGAAATGAAGATCCGAATTCGGGAAAGGAAGAAAGATCAGGGTTTGGAGGGCAGGAGAACGCAAGTCGGGTAGCTCCCTCGTATTTATGTCAGATCCAATTATGTTGAGACTGGCTCATTGTGAAACCGCCTCAGTTGGACCCCATTGGCTTTTAATTTGATTACAGGTCGGCTATTCTTCCACAAGCTCCGCACCAAAAACAACAATCCTTTTCCGTCTGCTTTTTCATTGAAGCATGATAGAAGCCCGGATGCATAACGGCGGCACGCCACCCTTCTTCGCCCTCCTTTGTTTTATTCATTCATTCTTTCTCATTTCCATCTTTACACCCTTTTCCACACCGTAAAATATCATTATTTCCACATTATTCTTTTCCCCTTAAAATATTCAAAAATACGGCACAGCGAAAGGGATATTGGGAATTAGTATTATTTGAAATCCATATATTTCATCAACATGTACGAATTAAACTTGAGTCAGAATATCGATTTCAGATTATATAGAAACTATAAAAATACGTTCACTTACAAAATCATAAAAGTAGAATCATTTCTAAAAACAGCAAGACATGCAAGTTAAGTTCCGTATGTTGTGAATGTGATGTGCATTCAAGGATAGATTTCTTTTCCGCAAAAGTTGAGGGAATCAGTTTAGACGTGGGAATTGAATTAGAGTTTCCTTCTGTCCCAACAAATTGCGTAACACTTATTAGTGACTCGACCATCCACATCAAGTGCAATTGTATCCCTCAATTCTCAGCACTTCACTTCTTATTTCATTCTCCACACAAAACATTTGTTGGGCTCAACAACAAAACTCAAGCATAAGAGGAGGACACAACTTAACCGTTCTTTCTTTCTACCCTACTTTCTTCCTCAGTGTCCAAATTCCCTTTCACTTTCCTCTACAAATCCAGTAAAATGATTCAGACACATGCTGCTCTGCTTTCTTTTCTCCGAATAATTGATCAAATTACATCCACCATTAGGTCAAATGTCGGTCGTAGAAAAAGATAGGGTGTTAAAGTCAGTACAACAGCCAGCAAATGAAACTAAAACTTTGAATTTGCATCATAAGCTATAATTTATTGAACAGAGCAGAAACGAAGTTTAATATTTCTACATTTACATTTACCTGCATTTAGCACATTTGCATTGCATGAGCTTATCATTCCATTTTCAAACTCTTTTTTCCAAAAGTCCCAAGGCTTCAGCATGTCTACGAGCCTTGAGTCGAAGGTCAGCAATTGAACTGTTTTTAGAGGACACTCGTTCCAGAGTTGGACTTCCTAAGGAAGCAGCAGCTGAGGATAGACAAGAAGACGCCAAGGACAAAGCTAATGGATAAGGAGGTGGGTACAAAAGTAGGGACGGTGGATGACCTCCTGAGTTTCCAATTGATGAACACCCAGTGGAAGAAGAAAGTGCAGCGGCTGCTGCTGCATACTAAATACAAGCAGTCAGAAATTGTTAATTAATTATTACAAAACAATAATTTTGTTTGAATACCTGCTGAGCTGCATTGATAAACGCTGTGTCCAATGGTGTCGGGAGAGTTATTGGTCTCAAATTGAAATCGTAGGGATTTAGTCTAAGGGAATTGGCCAAGCTAATAGCTCCATTGATTGGAGATGAGAGAAGGGACGTTTCCCTTGTTGTAGGGCCAGTCGCTGAAGAAGTGATCAGAGACCCACGAAGAAGAGAAGCGGCGGCGGCTACAGAAGAAGCGACTGAAGTAGAAGACAAAGAAACGCCTGGGCTTCCAATCCTGCTACTTGTACTATTTACTGAATGTTGCGAAGACTGCATGAAAGGTGTGACTCGACAATGAGACTCCAAGCTTCCAATTCCGGCATTTCCACCAATAGAAACGGGAAGAATTCCCTTCTGGAGTTGACTCTCATGTTTTCGACACTTGGCTCTTCGATTTTGAAACCAAACCTGAAAAAGGTAAGGAAGGATATTTCAATTTCTCCTGAGATTAATGGAAATGTCATTCATTAGTCAGATGCAGACGGGTTTAACCACGAATGTCATGCCCCAAGCTAAATTATACTCTGAAAAATCATCCTTAGCATTCTCTTGAATACTCCTGACTTTTCTTCCTGAAAAAGACGGAATAAATTTTACATTCCTGGGTACTGGTGAGAGAAAGCAAAGATGAAGATTGAAGGGTAGAAGTGGTTGTTTTGACACCCTATGATTCATCATTTGATTTGACTCGCAGATATTTAGTGGAATCAGACATCCTGGCTCACCCTACAATGAATTAATGGAATACCAAAACCGCATGATAATTTTTCATGAAAGGTTCCATGAATTTATTCATGAGTAGAGCCGACTCCACTACAGTGGCTTCAATCACCATTTCTCTCAAATTGGGGAACAATTGTTTTTATTCTTCCGGCTTGTTTTTGTTCTCCATCGTTTGAATGAAAATATTGAAATGTGTTAATTTTACAAGATAAATTGACGTAAATCATATAAGCACCAGTTGTTATTTTACAATCTCTGTATTAATGTAGTATTATGATCTGTATTTTCTCACTTGGAAGACCCAATAAAAAACGAATTTGAATTTGAATTTGAATTTGAATTTAATTTGTTATTACGTGTCAGAGTACTTCAGTTACCAACTAATAGGCAGAATTGATACTATTTAATCAGCCTGCAAAACTTCTAAAGAACTTGAAGGGATAGAAAAACTTTCCAATTCTAATAAATCATGACCTCATGATTCATTAGACTTCCATCCACCAATAGCGTAGCAAATCGACCTTAATCAGACTGGTCAAATGACTTGCGATTACTTTGTTGCAACAATAATAAGAATAGCAATTCAAAATGGCTTTGTTCACGGTCTGTAACATTTCATTATTTATTAGGAAATAGGAACCAATTCAGTCCACCGTTGAGAACAAATAAGTGAGAGGAAAAAACTAAATGGAAATAATATCAGTAATTGACAGAAATAAAGGAAAAGGGCATCTAAGTTTAGTTGGGTCATTTCTCAAGTCAATTAAATGAAATCTGTCTTGGTCTAGTCTCCAAGGTGCCTTGCCTTGCTTTGACTGACGCAAACCAACCCAAGTATTTTCTCTCTTTCGATTTGATTCCAAGAGAATGAGAGTGAGAAATAAATCGTGAACAAATCTAGTTGATTTAATTGAGCTAAAAGCCTCTCATTTTCCTTCATTGAGTTGCTGAGGGAAGCAGAATAATAGTTTTCTCTTTTATCGTCCCGGCCTAAGCCCTCTCATCAACTGCCCTTACTCATTTTCCTTTCAATGTATTTTCATATTAGCGAAAAATTATAGTAGAGTTCTGTTGAGGAACTTTTTATCATTTTATATAAATCGTAATTATGAATCAATAATAGTTGATCTGATGATGAGCTATGCTAGATTATGTACTAACCTGAACTCTTGCCTCGCTTAGCCCAAGCCTTTGGCTCAGCTCTTCTCTCATGAAGGCATCCGGATAATGAGTTTCATCAAATAGTCTTTCCAATTCATTCAATTGTTCCAATGTGAAATTGGTGCGACTTCTCCTTTGTTTACTAGATTTATTTCCATTCCCAAGGCTCGAACTCGCGCCATGGCCATGGCTGTGAGTGTGACTATGGCCATGACCGTGACCGTGTGAATGATTGGGTCTTCCCATAATTGAAGAAACTGTGTTTACATCCGGCTGGATCTGTGGTCCAATCCCAAGTCCAAGACTGACGCTGTTTTTATTTCTAACCCTTGCAATTGAGTCAATGGAACCATTATTAGTAGTTTCATCTGATGTTTTTGCAGCCAATTTAGACCGTTGAGAGTTAAGATCGGTTGAAAGAAATTTTGGAGAAAGTTGTTCTGGTTTGTTGCTGGGAGGGGTTGCGGGTGACAAACGAAAGTGCTCTATTGTTGCTGGTGGGCATTTTTCATGAGCAGCGACATTCTTGTGACGGTCGGAATCATCTTCCTCAGAAAGATTCTCCTCTGATTCACTGCTGCTGTGTGTACTGGTCTCCTCGACTTTAATGTTTTGGGCTCCTGATGTCTTGTGACGAGGACCAGCCGTTTCTGAACGTTTAAAAAATTTGTAAGAATACATCTGATGATTATGTTACCGTATTTGCAACTATGCTCAAGGTTACCTAAAACCTCGCGTTAAAAGTCTTGGGTTTAAATTAATATTATAAAGCCGAGTCTCAGATAAGGAATAAATCAAGGACGAAAAAGGTGTACTTTGACCTTTTCCATGTGGGATGGAAAGATGGAATTGAATTTAGTGAGTTAAAAAGTGAATGAATTGATATTCATTCTATCCACAGAAGTGCAGCGGATAGGATAGAGAGGGTAAATTCTACAACAAGGACCGAGGTTGAAAGTTCTTTCTCTCTACAGGATTTAATCAAATTAAAAGACAAAT
>WJEZ01001598.1:0-16779 GCA_009869925.1 Thalassaphorura encarpata
CCTCAAGTCGAGGGAGTAGTGTTCACAGAAATTCTTTGCCACCAAAAACCAAAGATGAAGAGACTGGGAAAGAAATTAGGTAATTTGTTGTTACACTTCATAACACATGAGCTTTTAAAATCTAATACAACATTATTATCCATTTTTAATCTAGGACTAACAGCAGAGCACCAAACCGAACTAAAATTTCAAAGGAGGACACAAAATCTAAACAGGACGGTGGCTCTCATCAAAATTCCAATGCAAATGCTGCCAAGAAAAGGACTGGGACTCCCAATGCTAAACGAGGGAACAAAACTGCTTTGAAAGGAAAATCTCCACTGACCCTTGCCAAAACAAAAACGAATATTAGAAAAGATCTCATGGGAGTTTCGGGATCGGGCTCAGACAAATCTTCAACATCTACAACGACGAGTCCAGAAAATGAAAATTCGAGGAGGAAAACAAGGAGCAGTGTTGCAGGTAAAGATTTATAAAAAAAATTCATTGCATTTAATTAAAGAAAAAGATAATTAATTTATTAATTAATTTTTACTTAAATTATAGTTGGATCCACGGATTCAGACTCTCCGTCACAAAAGCGACGCCGAGTGTCGAAGGATACAAAGAGCTAGTTGATTTTTTCCGAGTTTCCAGAATATTCAAGGGGTCATATTCTGGAGATTGGGAATCAATTGGAAATGAAAACTGGAGGATTAGACCCCACCTTGCCGTGCTCAGTTGAATGTCAATTATGAGAAATCAAGGAAGGATCAGAACCGAATCGGATAATGTGCAATTCAATCTATTTAAGTGTACGTACGTACTTATTAATTACGAACATGGATAATTTTGTTGTTGTTTTGTTTTGCCTTCCTATCAAGCCACCTCTATACGCTAGATTACAACGTAAGTTTTTCAGTTGGGTTCTTACGTTTCATAGTTTTACTAATTAATTTTTTATATATTTCTTCAACTCATTTTAAGGTTTAGCTTTTTATTACCTATGACCCGAATTGCGTTGTGGGGTTTTATGTAGCCTAGCCTCTTGGATCTTTGGCAAACGTGTTCATTTAGCACAATTAGGAATTATATAAATAAGTTACTACTACTACTGGGCATGGCGTGGTATTGTTATACATTGTTGTTGATTATTGATAAGATATGATTTTATTTTTATATGACGTGAGAAATAGGATTTGGACGGGTGAGAATACTTTCGTTTTGTTTTGACCTTTGAAATGAATTGTGCGTGACGGTGACGGTGACCCAGGGTTGAGATTCAGATTGAGGGAGAGAAATTGATTACTCTAGTCCGAAGTTTTGAAAACCTAGAGCCAGAGATGAGAGAAATGGGAATACAGAGGGAAATAGATTATTAAATTAAATTTGAATGGGACATGGATGACAGGGAAAAGGGAAAGTCACAATCTAAGCTTTTCTATTAAAATACTAAACGTCAAGCCTTACACAAAAATCGTTCGTTCGTTCATATGCTAAGCTAAAGCTCGCTGCAGCGAAAATGCTTTTTATAAAAGTAAAAAAATTAAATGTATCAAAACTCAGGGAGCCATGTGAGCGTGAACATTGAGCATAGCAGGAACTTGTGATACTTGATTATAAAGGAATATCTTGCGATTCCTGAACTATAATTTATAATGCGGAATTTGAATTTAATTGGTTGGGATGGGCTGGCTAATATTTTCTCGTAATAAGTGCAATGAGCAAAGGAAGTGTGAAAGTGACTGTCCATTTTAAGAATTAAAATTAGAATATCATAAATTTTTCAAATGAAGCTGTAATTTAATCATGTAATTAATTTATCAATGGCTGACACGAATGACGTTGGGTGGGATCAGGGGATTTAATTATCAACTAATGGGTATTTTGGGAAAAATTAATATTTAAATTGGATTTTGAGAAATGGGCGTGATACTTATGACCTAGAAGGATTATACGTAGAGTTTTGGGAAGGAATCGGATCGGATGGCCAGATGCAAATTTATCTCACATGAATGAAATACTGTAGAAACGATGGAGTCATTTTTATGTGTTTAAAAAATAATTTTTATTTCCTTCGTGAAACAGAAACAGGAGCAATTGGTGAGACTCATTGGTGCGATCAATCCAATCATGAATATTCGTATTAATTAATTTTTAGCCTAGTAGCACGAGCACGCATTGGAATTTGGGCTTTCGCCACATGGCCATTTGCGCTGCGCTGTATTTGCTCTCAGTTACGTTGCGTATCGTATACATGCAAAACAATACCATAAGAGAACTTAGAACACATGCCTTTTTATTACCTAAAAACTTACCTTAAGCTAATTAATTGATATACAATACAAAAAAATATATTTCATAAAAATATATTTACCCGGTTTGATTAGTCGAGGCAAAGTTAAATTAATTAGCGAGAGAGAGAGGATGGGATTTTCAAAATGATGTGAATTTTATAATTTGATTAAACTAAGAACATAATTAGCCTAATTGTACAAAGCATAGATTTAAACCTATTGCTATTGCTATGCTAAGATTTGTGCTGTCCCTCGGAAGGAATTGATTAATTAGGAGTTTAAGTTAAAATCATAATGTTTATGTTATTTAGCCTAGACTAGGGTAAGACAAGTCGTGTACATAATTCCCCATAAAACTCGTTTCGTAATTATGTACATTGTATACTATCATAATAATGCTGGAAAAGCTTAAGGAAAAATTGTAAATAAGCTAAAGCTAAAGACTTTATACTGGAATTTATTACAAGAGAAGACCCATAAAACTCGTTTCGTAATTATGTACATTGTATACTATCATAATAATGCTGGAAAAGCTTAAGGAAAAATTGTAAATAAGCTAAAGCTAAAGACTTTATACTGGAATTTGAATTTATTACAAGAGAAGATGAGAAAAAATCAAATAAATAATCTATGCCCCTATTTATGGACGATGGGTTCAAATGGCCATCCCCTTACGTCATGTCATGTCACCCTGTAAGATTTAGGATTTGTGACCCTGTATAGTGTACCTTGTTCTAGGTTAGTGAGTCTCTTATGTTATATTATTATTCTCTAGAGGATTTTAGTAAGAGGTCCTATGTTTAGTACGTACGTACGTAACGTACGATTGTGTTGATGACAATTGTATTGTAGTGATGCTACACACATATACAAAATACAATACGACGACACAATTGATTATTAAATGAGTATGACGAAAGAATTTATTGCTGTACAAGTCCTTTCTTTATTTCTCCGCAGTCAGTTTGACCTTTACGGCAGATATTGAATTTCCTGCTTTGGGAAGGTTAGAAAGCAAAAGCACGTAGAAATTTTCAGACTTCCGGCAGATTTTGAATCGATCGTACTCCAATGTGAACAAGTATTGACGTCTTGACAGAATTCAATTTACCCAAGGGCGATTTTGGCGTTTTCCTGTTTTCCCAAGAGCTTTGGAATGAAATTACCAATTACGACCGGGGCAAAATCGATATTTTCAGCTTGAGAGATTGCTTCCGCTCTGTTTCATCTTCATGTATCTACGTGTCTAGAATTTGAAACTCATAAATCATGTTAGTGGTAGTACCAAAAAGTCACTTTCGGATCTGACTAGGAATTTTGATAACTTCTGGGTAGAATCCAAAACCGGGTAGGTCTGGTCTTCTGGTGCTCGACTCTGAAAATTCGTATCAAACTTTCCCTTTGCTTTCGCTGCATATGGACTGTTTTTGATTTCCCATTTGTAGTTTGTATTTTTAGACAGTACAGTACCAGTGAGACTTTCATTTTATAGAATTTTATAGATGAGTCGATTTTTTACACACAAGCTGACTGGAAAAAACAATTGAATAATACAATTCAATTCTCAAAGGGGAATGGGGGTGCGGATAGAGCGATGACCTCTGAATTATTCGTCATTAATGACAAGTTTTCCTTACGAAATAGCAATGGATGGATGGTTTTGTCTGTTAATTTATTCATAAATGGAAAAAGTAAACACACGAATCCAAAACTAAACGTATAGAAGTTTGCGTGCAGCAAACACGCACAATAGTTGATAAAGCATTCGACCCGAGAAATAATTAAGTATTACACAACAAACACCATGAATGGTGGAATTGGCCAACCCAAAACTAGTTAAAATTAATAACGCCCGTAGATAAAGCTAACGTAGAAGAATCAACTATAAATGAACAAATGTCACGAAATCTAAATAATTTCGAAGCGAACGAAATGGAAATGCAATAATCGGAATCGCAATAGCAATGATTACAGTATTAATACACACTACACACACAAATAACTCCTCGTACTCTAATTAAAGAATTTCGATCAAGCCATGATGTTAAAATATTAATGGAGTATGAATATCCGTTAGTTTCGTTCATAATTAAATGGGAAGAAAAACGGAATGGATGATGGTGAAGTTTCTTCTGAAAAACTGCGCATACAAATGTAAACTGACGATTAAAATGCGAGACAATTCAATTCAACCTTTCAGCAAGTAAACTAACACAAGAATAATGAGTATCTATCAGTTTGATTATATTTTAAATGCCAGTTGTCTATTAAATTGATTTTGGATAGTAAAATTCGTCTTATTGAATATAAATTAATTCCACAGCATATTGAATACGTACTTTGCTCCTAAACCTTGACCGAAAAAGTCAAGAAACTTTCCAGCTGCCCTGATTCCAGCAAGGGTTAAAATTCGACTATGGTTGTATTATGCTTTAATTGCTCTGCTTGGAAAATGAACCAGAAATAACTTCATAAATAATAAATTCATATATTAATGAATTATTATTTATTTGTCACAACTTTTTCACAATTCTTATTCACATCACAAATTTCACCAATTTTTAATAATTTCGGTTAATTTGGCGCTCAGTGAATTCAAAATCAGTCCACGATGCCCCAAGCAGAACTGAAGCCGCATCTGGTCCGGCCTACGCCTTTGTTCCCTCGTCTTCTCATCCTTCATTTTCACTTTGATCGTGCCCAACTACAAACACCTCTTTCTTAATTAAGGTAAGAAAATATACTAATTAAATACCATAAAATGTTAATTAGTATTGCAAATAAGCGAAATAAGAATTTTTTGGTGATGGGCTAAGGTCAAGGTCCGACTATGGCATATTTTTCCGGTTTTTTAGTCAGGTCTTGTTGCTCTAGTCAAGAGTATAACAAGTCTTCTAATACGGGGGAAATTTCGTAGAAACTAATAATTCGAGAGATTTGTACATTATTCGATTTTAATCTTTAATCAAGTAGTCAGTATTTAATTTATACAGCCCTATCGCTTATGTGACTGGTTCGTTCACCTTACTTTCTTAGTGCAATTTATTTTTAATTTGGTCGGTTTTAAAGTCAATCATAATAGTTTTGTGCATTGTTTTGCTAGAGTTAGTTAATTACAGAAACCTTACAATCCATGGTCATATTTAGTCTCAGAGGAATAGTTTAGCTGATCTTGCCTTGGATGACGACCGAGACCGACATCGAAGAATGTCAACCCATCTGCCCAGGGTAAGCAAAAATATTTCTTTCTCTGATACATTCACATAAGTGGGGCTTGCAGAATCGAAATTTCTGTGGCTCTAATTTAGGTTATTGTTAGGATGGAATAATTGATTAGCTCAGTAGGGTTAACATTTCTTGTGAACTACTTTCTAGTGAGTTAGCTTGGTAAATCGATCATGAATCAGTTCTACTTTCACTTTTATAATCCCTGAAGCACTTTCTTACGCATCTTTTTCTGTGTTACCATAACAGAAAAAAAATCACTCAATAAGGCTTAAGGAAACTGTCAATTTGTACATTTTCTAATTGATCATTTCTTGATGGTTGTGCACGTTATTGCGGGTACGGGTTATGTATGCAATTTTTAATGCAAACTAGCATTGACCATTGATAGTACAATCGTTCGACATCAGGAATTTTAGTTTCAACTAACAATATTCCTTAGGAAGTCAAACCACGGAGTGCCCATACTATAGCAGCGAGATCGAGATCAGAGTCTCAGCCCAAAAGGAAGAGAGACGACGAAGGAGTAGAAGACGATTCTGAGTACTACAACGACGATCCCGACCAATTTCGTGGTTCCCAGATGGATAGGGATGAGGAGGATGATATTTCAGATTGTAGCGATTATTAACGCTGATGATTCCATCCATGAACTTCTAACTGATGATGAGCCATATGATATTTCGATTGACTTGGGATTTCTTGATGAGGACGAGATAATATATGACGATGAAGGTTTGATTAAAGAGAAGATAAACCTCCCAGAGCTATCACCACCAAAGGACAGAAAGCGAAAACGAGAAGAAAGTTTTGATGAAGATTCTACGAGATCAGGAAAGATATATCGAAGATATGATGCGCCAAGAGTTCCACGAGATCCGAAGGTGCCATCGTCACTATGTCTTAAAAGCCCAGATTTCTCGACTATTAGTGTATTCAACCCTTGGAAATTTCTGAACGTAATCCCGGTGGAAGGTCATCCTGGAGAATTTCGTTTAGCACCGTCACTTGGAATCAGCGATATATATTTGCCTCGAGTTGTGAAAAAATCTAAGGAACACTTTACAAAGTTTGAAACCACAATTTATTCTAACAAGCTTCCCTTCAGAAAACGAAAGTGCTTCAGGTGCATTCCAACTGGTGTTAGCAGGGTCGAAGCGAAAAATCTTGGAATTACAAGTGAAACATGCCTCTGGTCATCAAAACCAAAATTCCAACCTCGGAGGATCGTATTAGCCCATCGTGCCTTTTGTGCCAGAATTTATAGAAGTTCTTTACTTTCAAGTTCGAGTTTTGGATGGATTCCTTTTTCTGTGCCTAGGACTGGATCCTCTGATTTGTTTTGTTTTGCATTAAGCATCGCACTTTCTTGGCGTTGGAATCAGGATCCATGTTATGGAGTCGACACTAAAAGAACACAGACAATCAAGGCTAGTCTTTGGCAGCGTAATTCTTATCTTACATTTCCGAAAAAGAAATTGCGACTTTTTAACCCATTTCTTTGGAGGAAAATACCAAAATGGATCATCGACCTCTGATTTGTTTTGTTTTGCATTAAGCATCGCACTTTCTTGGCGTTGGAATCAGGATCCATGTTATGGAGTCGACACTAAAAGAACACAGACAATCAATGCTAGTCTTTGGCAGCGTAATTCTTATCTTACATTTCCGAAAAAGAAATTACGACTTTTTAACCCGTTTCTTTGGAGGAAAATACCAAAATGGATCATCGCAGCAGGGTCGACAAGAGTCTTCGATTCTTCTTCTTGTAAACCAATCAAAGGATGTTAGTTTTTTAATTTATTTTGCGATCTGAAGCTTTCGTATCAAATACGACTAGTCTAAATTATTTTTTTACTATAGGGTATCCTGGGTACGACAATAGGCAAAATTTGGTGAAACTGGTATGGAAATTATCAATTTAGTATTTTGAATTTGCGAATTTAATATAGCTGTAATTTTCTTAATACAGGCGGAGACCAAGCTTAAGAAATGCCACTTTTCATCTTTGATCAATTATGTACATTCTGATTTGCGCGTAAGGAAATCAATTCCTTATTCCCAGGAGGAAGAACGCTTTACGTGGCCAATTTCTGCGTCTGAACTCAAAGCCTTCCTCAAGGCCGATACAAGCGTAGAACCCCAGTTGGAAAAACCCAAACCACTAAAACAAATAATTTCAGTCGTTTCAGTAAGCTGTCAAGTGAATCTTGGTACAATCGTTACGGATGCTCCAAAACCGCAAAAAGAATGGTGTCCGAATATACATTTGGAGTTGAATCGGCAAAGCAATGAATTTGAAATTGTCCAGATCAGTCGTCCCCGTTCTTCACGTCAGCCAGGTACATGTGATCCTTCATTCACTATTGAATTTAAGCTCTGAAGAGTTACAGCATTCAGAAGATTCATTGGACTCATCACTCATAGTCTATGACCCCGAGACTGGAACTTATCATGAGAACGCAGAAGTGAAGAAGTCAATCCCTGGTAAGATATTAGCGTTAGCCTTATATTGTGTAAGCCCTATATTCAGAATTTATTAAAAATTCTTGCGTCGTCTTTTCTTTAGTTTTCAAAGGGCTTTTGAATATGTGTACATTCAGTGCGTTGGGACTTGATGAAAGTGAGGTCACTTCAGATTATGTGACCAAAAGTGAAGAAGAAAACCCAGATGTCGTTGCATCCACATCATCCTCAGCAACTTCACAAAAAGTTAATACTGAACCAATCAAAGAGAAAGAGATTGAGGACAACCAACAGTTGGATGTTAAAGCCACAACTGATAGCTCAACATTAGCACAAGCTCCTGCTATTAAGACTACAGTGGTCTCCGACCAAGAATCTTCAAAATTACAAATTCTTGAGCATTCATCGACAGAAGCTGAGTTGCCAATCGAGCCCTTTGAACCAAATGAACCAGATTTCCCTGTTGAGGCTGAATCAGTTCCTTCCGGAGAGTCACCCAAGATAATGACTCCAAAATGGATTAGGAAGAAAAATTCAAGAGTAGCTCGGAAAGCCAAAAATAAAAAGATCAGGCAAATCAAATGCTCAAGTACAGAAGCCTATCCAACCGACGCAAACGACTGTTGCTCCACCTGCTCCTCGTCTGAATGAGAATCAAAATGAGGTCCAAGTACAAGGTGAAAATACACCCAACCCCACAAAGACTGACATTGTACAAAAACAAAGCAATGCTGAAGTACCTACTGTAGACGCATCGATTCAAACAGCTCCTCCGAAATCAAAGCCTTCTGGAAAATCCAACGCAGTCCTTAAGAAACAATCAGAATCACTTGAACCCAAGACCAACACAACTTTTACCACTAGCTCTGAGCCTGAGCCTCGTACTTCAGTCGAACCAACTGATGACTTTATTGGGATCACTTTCAAGGATTGTAACTGCGGTGGTAGACCATGTCGTCAGGCCTTGAACAACAGGAAAACTTCAGGTAACGTAAGGTATTATCCCTAATATTTCCATATAACTTAACTTAACTTATCTTAAAATTTTCATTAGTTCTCAAAAATCTATTGGATATTTGCTCATTGGAGAATTTTGAGTACAAAGACGACAAAATCGTTAAGGTTTCAGAAACCAAAGCCCAGGTGCGTATTTGAGTTAATTTTGATTAGTCGAGCAATTCAAGCTTTTCTAAAGAACTTGAAATGATATAACTTTTTATCTTAGCCACAAAAATCAAATATTCAGACCAATGACCATTCTCAGCCTGAGCCTGCAGCGTCAGTGATAAAAGATTCGGCGAAAGTTCAGCAAGTTGTGGAAATCAAATCAAATACTACGACTAATGGAGCTAAGAAGACGAATGCTACAATGACTTTTGTTGAAACTGAGGAATATGTAGCAACCTTCGAGTTTACTCGAAAAGTCCAACCTTCTACATCATCTTCACCATCTTCCTCATGTTGATGTTAAACACGAATTGAAGTTCAATGTACGTATATCCTTACTCATTAAATTAAAATAATATGTTGAGTTACTAAATATTGATTGTTTTTTTGTATTGACTAATTATTTTACAGTTGTCGGGAGCAGAACTCAAAGCTTTAGCAACTACCGCCAGCTGCCCAGTCACTCCAGAAGAACTTAAATCAAAGGGTGTGGACTTGGACCCTTCAAAATTGGTTGGGCGTACAATGGGAGAAGTGAAAGAAATGTTTAAATCACAACTCAAGGATTCGAGTGTTGACTTGACAGTTACATCTATAGCTACTACAAAAGTATCGACGCCAAGCTTTTCTGGGTCAATCCCTGACATGATGGATGTCAAGGTCGCCTTACAACATCACAATAGATGTTTTCGTTCTGGATTCAAGTGTAAACCTGAGAAACCAGAATCAGGTTGGTATATTTTACCATATTTGTGTCATGACGGAAAGGTCACCATGTTTTCTGGCACCACCTTCACCTAGCTATAATGGGCACTTATCACTTTTACTATTTTAGTGCTGGGTACGCTTGTTAACGTATGTTCTCCATCCATTTTTGGGATTTGACATGGAAGCCAAATTACCTAAAAAAATTCCTGAACTTAAGGTATTTCATAGTGAATGGTCTTGAGGAAATATAATCAGATATACATAATTTTTATTTATCTCAAGTGGGAACCTAAAGTCATAAGAACTGACCGAACTATTCTGGTTGCAAAGAGAACTTCACCTAAAACTGCGGCAAAGGAACCTGAAGTGAAACCTAGCGAGCTTTTGCAAGCGATCCATAAAATTTCTGCAGAAAATTCGTCTGTCCCTTCACAGCTCATGGATAACTCTTGTGATCGTTGTGGAGGACGAGGTGATGTCCCAGAGACTACGATGAGTGATGAAAAACCAGGTGTGCAAAGTAAACCAACTTTTATTAACCGGGCTACTTCTATTTCAAATTAACTCACGCTTATGTTTATAAACCCAAGTTTACAATTTAGAAAATGAAGCAGTTGTAATCGAAGTTGGAAATTCGGAACTAGATGAGTCTCATTTCAAAAAGACTGACAGCAAAATATCATCAATTGAAGCATTAGCCCGCTCCACCATCTGAGTACCTCAGCTTCAGCCCTGCTATCGAATCTGAAATTACCAAAGTAGCTGAACGCGTCAAATCTTGTGCTGGGATTATTGAGCATCCAGAAGAACCTTGTGCGTCCAAAGCTATTTTGGATGTCGTCATTGCTACTAAATCAGCCTCGGAAACAATGGTCAAGGAGAAGGAATCTGAAGCCAAAGAACCAAACCAAAAAGGTAAGTGCTTTCTAGTTTTATTTTACCTTCGCTATCCGTTAGGCAGTCAAATTTCTGCATGATTCTAATTGTGGTGTCTAATTATGAAACCCTCGTCCGTGTGAAGATTGATAAGAAATAACGGCTCGTGTAGGTGTAGTAGGGAGTTCATTTCAAAGTCAAATTATTCCATTGAAGTTGAAAACATTTCCTACAACCTGAATGATTAAATCATGATCCAAACACTCATGCACGTGTAGGCGCAACGCGTGGGATTTTAAGTCAACTCGCATTCATTATACATTGTAAAAACCTGCACCTGCATATTGGCAATTTAATTTAATAAATCTGTAACAGCAATAGCACTTGAGATTGGAATTAATTTGAAAGACTCCGACCAGACGTCCTTGTGCTAAGGGGAATAATAGATTATGCATGCTCTAAATGTTTTATAATTTTTGGATACACTAAAAATACGACACGTAGTTTAGTTTCTCAAATTCAAACATATTGATTTCATACACGTGCGTCGGAGTCAATGGTCGAGTCCTTGTGTACATGTGTCATGTTTATCTCTGAGAAGATAAGTGGTTTCTGTTTCATAATAACTTGAGCCTGTCATTTCATGTCATATCAAATTACGCAATTTCATTTTAGCCCAGCTTAGTTGGTACATATAAATTAAATTGGGTATTGTAAAGTTGAATCACTTCAGATTCTGACTAGACTTCCATGACATAAACCAACTTAACGGTCAATAAACCGACTGATCAAGGCTCTTGCCTTGCCTTGGTTAACTAGTTCCGACTCCAAGGTAAACAATATGTGAAGTTTTTGTAGATTGCGGATTGAATGAAATGAAATTCAACCTAATTCAAATAACAGTCAAATAGAATTTCACAACTTTTTTCACTTTGATTTTGATAGATTCTACGAAATACTTTAGACCTTGAAAAATATTTCCTATTATAATTACTTCATTGAATTCCTATACATCCGCTTTGGCATATACATGTAAAAAAATGCGCAAATTACTGCCAAGGTTTCGCTAGAAGTATTTTTTCATATATTAAGGGATTCCCAGGAAATAATTGTGCAATTACGCAGCATACGAACAAATAACTATTAAGCCACAAGTTTAATATTTACACAATTTATTCTCAGGAAATATTGCTATTAGCACATATGATGCGAATGCAACTGCGACTGCGCACTTGCATTTCTCTATCTTGAACCGCAATTCATTTCGATGTGATATGTGATGTTGACCGACCGAAACAGCGGAATTGGAAGGTTTAGGTTCTAAACAATCGATCTCATTAAAATTAATGGTATTTTTCATAAATGTGTGGTGTCTATTGAGGTTAGCCATAGCCAGGGGTAGAGTTTGCAATAAGAACACAATGAGAGACTTTCTTTTTTGTGCTACATTTTGTGAAGTTTCTAATGCACGCTAAACGTAAACCAGGGCATGCATAGCATGCAAATGCAAAACACAACACAATGCAAATGCAACGTAAAGCATACATATTCACGGAAGTTTATTTTGCATCAGCCATGCCATGCCACGCCAAATCCCCAAGTTTTTGCTCTGCTCTACAACTCTACACGCCTATTGTCTTGAAAGCTGTATTGAATTGATGTGTGCCAGCCAGCCAAGTCAAATGAACCAAAGACAAACAAAATTTATGAAATGGTTCAATGTCCTCGCGTCCCCATTTCCCAACTTGGCTGGGAACGGAAACCGTAGAAGTTATTTCGACTCAGTGAGAATCATAATTGGAAGTTATAATTGGAAGGAGACAATGGCTTTCTTTACTATCTCAAAGTACATTCAACTGTAATAGCAAAGGCTCGCTAACTTTTGATTTCACGTTCCAATAAATATTATTGACTTTCTCCTTTGACGTTTTCCCTTTACATTAGAAGAACCATATTTGCATGAATTTGAATTTGTTTCTGCAGAGAATCATCTGATCTTTAGAAATAAAAATTTTAAATTCAGTCATTTGTTGGTTTATGAAAATTGGGCATTTTAGACAAATTTTATTTGATTTTTTATTATCGTATTCGTCTGCGGTTTTTAATGTTACAAATTTTGTTTATGACAGTTTAATTGGTTAAATTTGAGGTCAAGTGGTAAATTTTCAGATATTCTAGTTTTTAGCTTCGTATCTTATATGATCTTAATCTGACTCTGACTCGCAACATTTTCAAATTCGTGGGAGAAGCTTTGACTTTCATTGAATTACAATTTTTTATTAATGTCATTTACACTTAAGTTTTATAAAGTCAAGCTTCTCACATTCAACTCCATTTGCAACTCCTTATCACTAGCTTAGTTTGTAATTTGGGCTTGCAACAATATCAATCAATCTGTATGCGCTACATATACCATCATGAACCGTGTCATAGCGAAACATGAAGCAATTGTGCATTCTTAATATCAACCTCATTTCATAATTTAGTAGAAACGAGAAGCGTCACTGTCAACACAATGGAGAAAAAGACAGATGAGATTGACGGCAATGAATTGATTATTCATCTCGGCTCGAACCCTTGCATCTGGCTCTACGTATTGCCATTATAATGTAAATAGGACATCAGAGCAAATAATCGTGATGAGGAGTATTATAAACTTCGTTGTCATAAGATTCATTAATCAAATGTGCTATGTGAATACGATGTGTACCGTAAGCTCGGTTTTATCGTTTGGATGCATCGTTCTATCCGTACAGATTATAAAATGAATCTACTGAAGTAACGTAGAAAAGTGTTCTGGAATAATTTTAAGTTAATTATTAGCACCACTCCCATATTATTTATAACAGTTAGCATTTGTGAACTTGACCGACTAAAGAAAAGCTATCATCTACTATCCATTTATCTGGCACTACCAAGATATTTAGAAATTCGTCCAATTTTTCAGTTTTGAATTGATTTTATCATGAATCAAGGGTATCTGCTATATAGTGATCAATTTGTAAATCATGATATGGTAGCTGGACTAGGCTAAGGCGCCAATGCGTTGTGAACTTTGGAAATTTCGTCATTTTGGCATTTGCCCAGGACATGCAGGCTCGCTGTTATTAAATCTTGTGTACTTACATTTACAAACTAATTTAGTTTGACTTTTCCTATGTCATACGCTTTATAAGCTTGAATTTCCTAATGCTCCCTAATGTTCAAATGTATATTTCTTTTAGATGTGCTTTTTGATGCTTATGGTGAAGCCGATTCAAAGGTGACTTTATACTTTTATATCCTTCGTAGCGTTAGAAATATTTTAGTATTTTCAGTGCTTTGATTTTATAAATTTGTTGTCTTCAAGTTTGATTTATATGAAATCTATAATAGTTGGATAGAAATATTTACCATATATCTCAGACAATTGTTGCTTATGTCCTTAGGAAGTTAAAACCGAAGCTCCACCCACCCCCAGCCGAAGTTATTTTCGAGAAGTCCTTCATTCGATCACGTCGAAGCTGAGCTTGGGTGAAAGTAGGACTAGCCTAACCACTTCCACATCGACACCCATAAAAGCCCCCAGTCAACAACCTCCAGAGCCACCTGAACAAGAGGAGACAACAATTGGGATTGGAACCCAATCTGCTGATACCTCTCCTGAAGCTACCCTTGATTGCGTTGGTTGTCGTAAAAGGAAACCCAAGAAACCATCAAGCCCACGCAGAGACCCTAGTCCTAGCCCTGCTGTTGCTTCAACTTCAGCTTTGACCTCAGAAGAACTTCCTCCTGCCCCTGTCCCGGCTGCAAGAAGTTCCTCATTTTTGGACTATTTGTTTGGTCGAAAACGTTAAGAAAGGGATAGTTTATCTACCCCCCTAACTCTAGTTAAGCTTAAGCTACAACACGCAACAAGTAGTGATAAATCAGTATTTCCTCAAACAACCAAGTCGGAAAATAAGGATAAAATTAGTAAATAGTTTGATTAGACACGATTAGAAAAAGAGAAGCAAAAAATATTAATATGAGGACCAAACGTGTTGAGAATTTTCTCATCCAATGTGTAATAAAATGTTTGTTTGTTCCAAGTGATGACAATGAAATTGTGTAATAACATGATTGCCATTGAGTTCACTTTTACAGTTTTACTTTTAGAAACAAGGAGTAATTCTGAGGGAATAGCCAGGTACATTATTATTTTTAAGGTTTTAAACAGCATAAATGTAAAAGGCTTTAAATGAGCATTAATTGGTGTTGTGTTGCGTTAGTCATGAATTTTTATAGAAATTACTGAGGGCCTTATCTACTATAGGAATACTTATGAGCTAAATTACTTTTACATTGCATTACAGATCATTTGGGAATTTGTGGTTTTGCGTGTTTGACCTCTTTACTTGTTTTACAGCTCAGATCAATCAAGACAACCTCCTCTGGTGATGGTGACAATTTTATCTCCTATCCTACCCAAGGCTGCTTTGCTTTCCTCTTCCGCAACAAGCAAAACAAAGAGTTCCTCCTATGTAAATCAACNGGCTGCTTTGCTTTCCTCTTCCGCAACAAGCAAAACAAAGAGTTCCTCCTATGTAAATCAACTACGCTTGCGTAATCGAGTCGTTGATCTTAAGCGCAGGTGCTGCAACTGCAACGTCATGCAAATAACAAAGACGGCACTGAAAGACCAACTTCGAGTAATCGTAATTCCTTTCGATCAAATATTTAAAAATTATATAAGATCGACATAAAATGATTTTGCCAAGAAACCAGAATGGACTCAAAGTCCAGGTCTAAGTTTGACTTTAACTGAAGTAAACACTAGCGATTACTATTATGAATAATAAGGCGTATTTGGTCAAGACAGTTTAAATATTTGCTCTAAATAATATAAACGTGTTGAACTGTGCAAATATTTAAAAATGACCAAAGAAGTAAACCGTCGATCACGTTTATTCCTAACTTTAAAAATTCCTTCCATATGCACATTGTAAAATCGCACAAGTCCGTCACAAATACTCAGAAGTGGGTTGTTATTCCTGGAATCGAGGACTCCCGAAGATTAGATAAGGGGTGAGGAGCCGAGACAAACAATGAATTGTTTACTTCCCCCATAATCCCCCTCCTCGTCTCTGTCTTTCCAGATGAATCGACCGTGGTTATCTCATCCTTCATGTCGTCTGACTTGACTCTCTATTTCGTCCACCCACTCAATACCAACAATGTATTTCATTAGCATACAATTCTCAAATTTCTTTCAGTTACAGACGACTGGTGACAAATCAAATTTGAGCAACTTTTTTACCTATACGATAGACACGTGATTTAACCCAGATATCTTAAATGATAGTGGTACTACGATTCTCGGGCTAAAAATAAATGAGTGAGGAAGTACACGAGCAGAAATTAAATGGTCATTGGATCTCCTTGGCCCAGGGTAAATTTATTTTGATCAAAAATGTTAATTTTTAGTGTAAGGCTTATCACATACGACGAGACAGACGACTATTTCATGCAAATAAGTTATTTATTTAAGTAGTGGCCAAAAAAACTGGTCTCGTCTAACCAGATCTCACACGTGAGTGAATGCCTCAGGAATGTAAGCATTGAACAAAGAAAACTTTTTTCTCCTTGATTTTTCTTCTAAAGGGCAATGGCTTTTTAACCCAGCTCATTCGTAACAGCGCCCATAAAACATTTTTACGATAGGAAAACAACACAGAACGTTGCACTCTGCACTTTGTAAAATTTCTATCCAATTCCTCCAAGTTGAGTAAAGGCAAGGAAATCCTAGGCGTGTGAACTTTTGGAGCTTTTCATGTGAAACGGGAAAAGAAAGAAGCGGAAAAAAGTTACATGGTGTGCTGAACTTATACTTTAGGCAAGATTTTTCTTTACAGCATCCCAATTGAATTGAATGTCGACATCCCAATTCGCAATGGGTCTGAGTCTCAAAGTAGGGCGAAAAAACTGTAGAAGTATGAGTAGAAGTAGAAAGAACATTTGGAGAGTAACCGTAACGACCACGCAGCAGGTGAATTTTCTTCCTTTACTTTTCTTCTTTTCTTTATGCCCATGGCGTATGGGG
>WJEZ01001599.1:0-16769 GCA_009869925.1 Thalassaphorura encarpata
CAAGAAGAATCAGGCAAAAGTCTGAGGCAGACAGATGAGGAAAATCAGAATGAGCGGGTACGTGAGGATTTGCTCTGCCCTCTTTCGACCCAACAAATCCAAAAATTCAAACTCAAAACCCCGGGAAAAAATTATTCCAGATTCTGCTCTGATAAATTAATTTACTGAACAAAATAAACTGAAAACTTAACTCATATAATCCTTAAATTCCTCACTACTCTAGGAACCGTTGTCGTCCAAGATTAAGGTAACTGTTGTTAACTTCAGGTTGTACGTGTAATTTCATCATTTATTCCACTAAGCCTTTGACATATTAATTTATACGTACGTACATAGCGTACATTACGTATGATTTAACATTTAAAGTACAGTACAGCATTGTGAAATTTTACCAAGGCTTTCGTAATGTGTAACAATTATACAATTATTATACTATCTGATCGTTAGTTTTGAACAACAGATGACTTGTAATACTAGGAACACAGTTTGCAATTTAACAGATAGCCGTTATGAAATGATTTGATATAATGCTAAAGGGTCAATGTCAATGTCTCATTGTATGCCGTAATGCTTTTTACTTATTTTTTATCAATTTTGTTTCTATTTAGATTTGTATCGTCCAAGTCATTAGAATGTCAGACTCAGACAAGAGCGAAGAAGAAACTTACGATGAGGCGAGTCCTGAAGGAGCAAAACCATCCAGATCCAACTCTTCCGATTCCAACTCAAAACCCTCAGTAGATGATTTGACGGAAGAAGATTTTGACATGAATTCTGAGCAGTACACTGACAAAGATAAGACTTATATGGAAGAGTGTAGTAAACCGATTCCAAGAACTCCTGTCTGTATTTTTCCATGGTATGGAAAGCCACCAAGGAATTTCAATCAAGGCGGATATCAAGGTCAAGGGCGTTGGAGTGGAGGTGGTGGACGTGGACGACAACAATATTAACACCACAATAATACCGCTCAGGATGAAAACTTAAGCTTCATTATTAATACAGATTTATTTACGATTACTTTTTGTAATGCGATGAAAGGAACAGTTGTATAAATTTAAAACAAATGTATAATTGTTTTTGTGATTGGTTTTTGTGCAACAAATCGAACCGAATGCCAATCGTACTCGAACGGTTCTACGCTACGAGGAAATTCTCCTTCCAAGTAGTATGGAGCTATAGCATCTAAATCCTGAATAAGTTCATCATGAAATTCCTCCGGTACGTGTCCCAGGGTTGGATTAACGGCAATTAAAAATTCTGTGTTTTCATAAAAATTAGAAAGCTTAAAACGTCAGATTTGGTTGGCTTACCATAAAACTCATGAATACTATCAAACTCCAAGGTGTTTGAGTGTACTTTGTATTCTAGAAGATTAAATCCACAGGATTCCAACTCTTGTTTAATCGGTGGTAAATCTCCAACGTCTTTACAAAACCAATCTGCCATTCCTGGGGAATTGTATGCTTTCCTCTATCAAATTTTGAGAAATTAACTAAAGATTGTAGTTCAAATTTTTGTTCAAGACATTTACATTGTAATTTCTCCATTTTGCAGTTTTTGCCAATTCCACTCCCAATGCATATTGTCTCCCAGTTGGAAACATGGATCCAAATAATCCACCAGCATTCAACAAGTTGTAGATTTTTTTCAAAAAGGTTCTTTTAAAAAAATTTGAAAGTCTTAATTTCTAATTTGAGATTGGAGAAATTTTTAATTAACTTATTACTTGTAATCTTGAACATATGGAAGAACAATCATGGCAAAAACTTTGTCCATTTCTTGCATTTCAAATTTCCAATTATTCTCATCCATAATATTTCCCACTGAATAGTTGATGGATGGATGAGATGTTTTGCTCTTGGCAAATTCAATCATTTTCTCATTGATATCAACTCCAAACAGAGTAATCGGACGTGGACTATTGTCTGGTTTTGATGCCAGAGTTTCTGTAAAAGACCCAGTCCCACATCCATAGTCCATGACAAATTCATCTTTTTGGATATTCATGGCCGTGATTAAGCTGGCTGCATGACCCGAGTAGAATGATTTGATGGATGGATTGTTCCATTCCAAACTTTCATAAATTAAGGTTCCACTCCCACTCATTTTGGGGGAAGTCTTCCTAATTTGAGTTTAATTTCTGCTGAAATATGAATAGTATAAATTAATTAGTGTTAAGATTTTATTTATGGCAATTTTAGGAAATCTTACTGATAAGAAGAAATTCTCAGGTCTGTTTTCTCAGATCCAAGTATACGGCACAGGCAGACAAACAATTTTGTTTTAACTCTCCAAGTTGAGCTTAACCTCAACAATAGACTTTTGTCTTTATTTTTAGGTTCGTGCGATGTGGTTGTGGATTTCCCACAGTAAAAGTGGATATTTTTTATGTTAGCAATAAAATTACTAATTACTCACAAATGTACATTCTCCTCAACACTATATTGATTCACACACTGATACCCTAAGCCAACAAAGAATAATAAGTTTGCAAATCGTGATTGTGGTCAAATCAAGGACCTTCCTTCTACTGCATCTGCTCAACTGCAGCTGACAATTACAGTACTGTCCATTCGATGATGTGTTTGTAAATTAAAGGATTTCTTCAGGGCCACCAACATGCTTTTCAGGATTATTTATTTTTTCTAATGATTTTTTGATAACCTACTAATTTAATGCAAAACAAATACAAATATTCTTGGATGACCAACCAGAACTGTCCAATCTCTTCACATTCACATTCACAACATGAATAAAAAAGTGACATTTATTTTATCTGTGTCTCCTATTGACTGATATTTTACTTTTGACCAGAACTGTCCAATCTCTTCATATTCACAATCACAACATGAATAAAAAAGTGACATTTATTTTATCTGTGTCTCCTATTGACTGATATTTTACTTTTGCTGTGAAAAAGTTGTCTCGTTTGGCCAGGGGCTTTTAACTTGATTAGGGGCCCAAAACTTGAAATCTTCATAACAATGGAAATGCAATTATGATCTGAATCCGAGAGTGACTTTGACTTTGATCTCAATTTCAGGAAAGCGAGCAGCGAGTCGACCAGACAAGTTAGTTAACAAGGAGCAAGCAGTTTAGTTGAGTGGCATATCAAGTTTAGGAAATACAATTATGATCTGAATCTGAGAGTGACTTTGACTTTGATCTCAATTTCAGGAAAGCGAGCAGCGAGTCGACCAGACAAGTTAGTTAACAAGGATCAAGCAGTTTAGTTGAGTGGCATATCAAGTTTATAAAATCTTCAGATTCTCAGAATTTTTTATGTCTTATGGCTTGAGCTTGAGCTTGACAAGGACTTTCTACTTTTATTTTTATTTTGTAGCTAAGCTAGAGAGAACAAAAAGTTCTGGATATTCCTGATCCTGATTGCTCTGATTAAATATCAAGTTTATAAAATCTTCAGATTCTCAGAATTTTTTATGTCTTATGGCTTGAGCTTGACAAGGACTTTCTACTTTTATTTTTATTTTGTAGCTAAGCTAGAGAGAACAAAAAGTTCTGGATATTCCTGATCCTGATTGCTCTGATTATGATTACCTTAACTGGCAAAATAACATTTATTGCACGGTCTCATGCTTTCCAAATGTTAGTATTAGTTTGTATTGTTAAGTAGGTGTAAAATTTGGGTGTGGATCAAATCATAGCAAAGCAAAAAGCATGACAAGTTTAACCAGTTTCCTGTTTTGCATTGCTCATTAGAAGGGTTGACATTTGATAAGTCACTTTGGCTATTGGCACGGTTCAAACTGGCTAAAAATTTTATACAATTTGACTTTTTTTTTCATATTAATAGAAAAAAGCTTTGCTAACAAGTTAAAGCTATTCAATGCATTTGCTCAGAGGTGAGGTGTGAAACCAGTTAGACTTGACACGAACCTTGAAATGCAGAAATGGGTAAAGCGAATGAGTAAATTAAATATTAATTGATATGCACCACATAGGACACAGGTGCATAATGCATTTTTTATACATGTGGTTGCGTTACGTAGCCAAGGGCGTTTGGCCAAAGAATGCATTCTAGATTTGAATATGAATTGGTGACTGACTTCTTTTACAGATTAAACGGATCTTGTCGNGATCTTGTCGAATGTTTTCAATTTTTATTAAAGGATTTTCAATAGAAAGTATTACATTCGTAACATATCAATATGTAATTATATTGTATTTAGTTCAGCCAAGTGTAAACGTGTTATGTCATTTAAAAACTGGACTGGAGCTGGACCGGACGCAAGGAACGAACGAAAGCTTTAATTTGTACTTTATCTTCTTTTTTCATAGAAAAAGTTAAAAAAACAAACAAACAATTAGAATTACTTGTCTTGTAAAACCTTAAAGCAGTAGTAGTATACACCTGTACCTGTACATTTATGCATGTTTCTTCCTGCACTATTTTACACTTGTTTCGGCTTGTCCGGTTCAAAGTGATTTGATTATTTGTAGCCCTGGTTTTAAACTTTATTAAAATACTTGTAAGGCCGGCTTAAAAAGATTATCTTTACTATACAGGAGACAGATACAATAATTTTATTTTAAAAGATTGATTTTCTATGTTCTAATTAAATACAGCTAACACTACAATACAGTAAAAATGCACTGTGACCTATTACATACAATTTCCAAGAGGTAGAGTGGCCTCTAACTCAAGTCTAATCACAATTCTATCAAGATTTAACGGTTAAACAACGTATAAAATTTTTAATCTTTACAAGGTAACCTTTGCAAGAGTCGGACCAAGTTTCATACAGTTTCTTAGCGTCCACATCAAAATTCAAACTCGGACTTTAACATTGATTCAGCAACCATTCCTTGAACTGATTGAACGATTCCTGAGTTGTATGAGTTTCCTGTTGTAACCTCTTATTCTCTTCCTGTAGTGTATGGACTTTATTGATCAGGATTTCCTTTGTTAATTTTTCACTCTTGAGCTCATTTTCTAGATGTGTTACACGAGCCTCTAAATTGTTTCCCACGGCAGGCACGGACATCCGTTCCTGAATAATCCCAGGTATCGAAGCATCAGTAGGTTCAGTCACAGGTGGCTGGATTTTCCTGAGAAGGACGGGTTCATCGTGTTGAGGACTATCAAGGTGATTGCTATGATTATGATTAGTTGTACTATTCCCTTGGAGGAGAATGGGCGGTGATGGAAGTTTGTTGCTGTTGCTATTGCTGCTACTCCTACTGCTACTGCTACTGCCATGATCATCACTAATCTCTGGATTGATTAGTTTTAATAAATTATCCTTTAGTAATACTGTGTTGTCTAGTCTTGTTTTTAAATCGTATTTTAATTCAGTCATTGGGGGATTCTGGAGGGAACAAGGCCTTCTTCGGATTGGGACCGGATCTGCAAAATTATGAGGAAATTATTCATTATTTGTTGCTTGTAGACCTAAAATTCAAATTACATGAAATGCTATTTCTTTACCATTATAGTAAATGTCGTTAAAAGCTGATCTCTTTGGCGTCAAAAGACGAAGTTTTACGTCTTCTTGATTTTTAGTTTGTTTCTTCAAATAGGCCGATTTAAGTTGTTTTAGGCGTTCATCTTGGTCATCCTGCAAATCAAATCAAAACAACAGGTTTCATCAACAGTTCTTACATTAAATACTACTTTATTTTTGTAAATTCCGTTCCGCCTTTGAAAATATAAATTACCTTGATAGGAGTATTGTTTCCACTGACGACATTAACGCTGGGACCACTGTACAAGTACTCATTGGAATTGAGCGATGGACTATTCCTGGAGAGCAGATCACTTGGGAATTCAGTCAAATAAGTGACTTTTCCTTTTATAACGACTTCATTATTGGAATTTAAAGATTCGTCAAGGGTAGTAGTTGTAGCTGCAGTTTGTCCAACAGCGACGCCGATACTCTTGATTTCATCCTCAATATCAATTGATATTCCAGCATCTAATTTCTTATCAATCCCAAATCTATTGATGTGATCATAGCTCCTTGTAATCGCTCGGTTATTATAGGAATTATAACTATTTCGACGTTCAAATAAATCTTGGTTGATTTTAACTTGTGGATGGATCATTTGCTCATTTGAGGTAGTTCTTACGGCCGTTGGCCGCATGGGGCTTTGAAAATGAGGGCCACTTCGAGCTGGAATGGGCGGAGGTTCCAAGACAGTCAAGGAATTAATACTTTCGGACGGGTTCGTGTAGTAAATCTCATTGCCATTGCAATTGTTGACTTTAGCAGCACCTGATGATTGTGGAATACTTCGCAGAGATGATATCTATGGATTTATATAAAACGCAGAGTTAAATTCTGAGTATTTATTCCTGTCTCAATTCCCAATCTCAATGTTTAAGAACTGGTCCCCCACAATGAAGAATTAGAGTTCTATCAAATTACCTTAGAATTGTTGTTCAGTTGCCCATAATTAAAAATATAGTCAGAGGATTTATTGGAGCTTCCAGTTCCATAACCAGAACTGTTGCTTGAGCGAGGTGGTGATAAACTCCTTAGGTCATATCTAAAATTTCGTAGATTTATAAATTAAACGACGCACATAAAAAATCCCACTGGCTGAATTAACAATTAATTATTTCATCCATTACCTCTTTCTGTGATTTCCAGGTACAACAGATTGACCGATGGATTGTTGCGATATACTATTATTATCATTAGTCTCTATTTTATAATCAATATATTCATCTTCTCGGGAGTACAAATAGTGTTGAATGTTACAACCTCTGTAAAATAAACAAAATAAAAACAAAAAATAAAAATAAGAATTTTCAATTCTAAACAGAACGTGTAACAATGTTATTCTTATTTTCAATTAGAAAATTCCTAATTTCAGATTCAGACAATTTGTTTGAATTAAATTATTTAATCTGAGACAAGGAATGAGTATCGACATTATCCACAATCTCCACCAAGAGCGGAACTGCCGCGAAAACTGTGGTCAATTTTTTAACATGCATTAAATTAAATCCGGTTTCCAAATAAGAAAAAAAAGGTTGGATTTTGACTCGAGTCAATTTTTCCAACAGCCAAATTCTACCATTCAATCAAGCCTAACTAACTTAACAATAAACACAAAATTAATAAAAGAAAAAAACTACTAACCTTCGCGGCAATCCATTGTGGAAAGGAGGAATGATAATAATATTTATGTTATTGCGTTTTTTTAAATAATTTATCATCTCATCTTGTTTTAGCGTCCATACGGGGATATTACATATCTAAATAAATATTTAAGTAAAAAAATAGAAACCAAAAATTAAATAACATTCGTTCATTCCATGTGTGTGCGTAGTTAATGCGGTGCAGTTCAGGTGCTGTGTGCTAGTGTCAAGTCAATAAGAAATCATGCAGTTTAAAATATAAAAATTCTAAATTCTACGGCAAATGTTCTTGAATTTATTCGAAAATATATTGAACTAAGCCAATACGATTGGAAAGTGAATCTGGAGGCAGTGTGGATATTTTGAAAAATTTCAATTCCTGAAACTTACTTGCACAATTTTGGAGTATTTCGTCAGGCCGGATTTATTCAAATGGGATTTCGTATCAATATCCGTTATGATTCCACCATCTTGTATGTGAAAACCAAATTGACCATTTGCATTTCATTCTCAAAAGAAACTCAATTCCTTCCGTGCCATTTATGGACACAACTTTTAACCGCTCCTGAATATCACTCACATTGAGCTCATTTTGTGCAAGAATATTGATACTCTCACTTTCATGGTAGTAAACGTTGATGCTAGATTTCAGAAATATTTAAAAATCAAGTACTGGTCTACAATTTGTAGAATTAGAACCATTACCTCTTATTGGGGTCTTCATTCCAACCCAAGATTGATTTTGTTGGGATTGCGAACACACATGTTTTATTAGTAATGTCAATGATGATCAAACTGTCCATGGAAATGCTCAGATAATAATTCTCCTTCATTTCATTCAAATAAACTTTCCAGCAAAGTCCGCCTTTCAAGTATTTTATGGAATTTAAATTTGGGTTCTTGGATACTTCCTTCTTGGCTCTACCACCATTTCCAAACAAATTAAGAGGTTGGAACAGAAGTGCTAATTTTGATTTGCTGTCAATGCAAACATTAGTCGTGTAATTAATGTACAAGTCTTTCAGGTACTCTTGTCTTGTTCGAGTGGCCATGGTTGTAAAATTTTTCAGATCTGTAGGTTGCATTCTCTGCATTGATGACTAAAGAAAAATATAACAAAAATCCATTATTAAATGAATCAAGTTTTTAGAATATTGAAAAACGACGGGTTACCTTTGGAGAGAAGAAAATTAATAAATTCGTAATTATCTGTGAATTTATATTTGTAGGGAATGCTCGGGCCAAACTTGGGTACTTCTTTTGAACGGCTTACGGAAATACTGGATAAGCAAATCAAAAACATAAAATAATTTAAGGTCTTAAGAATTGAATATGCAAAATTTTTGGACTTACCTATATTTGGTTGATGTTGTACATGGATGGATAGCACGAACAATAATAAACACATGCTGAAATTGAGAGCGAATATATTTGGGAGTGAATGGTGTTGATCCAGGTTCTTGGAATATGATGGTAACAATGTCATTTCCAATGTGCCTTTTCCTCATAAGTTGTTGTCGATTATTGGCAGTGAAAGGAAGGAGTGTTGAGACATGAAACATAATTTCATAATTGTTGAATTCTGTATATACAGAATGTAATCCAGTTGAGTCATCTGCAACGATAAAGATAGCCAAAACTTTATAATGGCTAACTTCATTGATATGATAGAAATAAATTAAATTACCCTTAACATCTAATCCCCCATTGTATTTGGTCCAACCCTTTAATCGTACTCTGGTCCCAATGAGATTTAAAAATTGTTCAAAAGCTTCTGTACTGTATTCATTATTGTACATGTCTTCTTCAGTTCTTTGTCCGTTGCAGCATAACATTATCCCTACTTTGTATTTCTTAATTAAGATTTGCTCATCTAATTTTAACAACTGTTTCTCCACATCTGGTCCTTTTCTCCCTTGTTTCAGGCTAGAAGTAAAAAAAATGAGGTGTACTTATAAGTTATTGAAAACCAATGCAGGAAAAGCATTTGATTGAATTTGTTACAACTGAACTTACCATGATAATTGTATTTCAGGTAGTATGTACTCTAGAACCTCTTTTGATTGTACTTTGTTGATTTGATGACCATTGTGATTTTGATGAGATTTGATTGACTCTTCTAAAATTGAGCCCCTTAACGTCGCGAGCTAAAAATTTGGGACAACAACAATGTAACGACTCCATCCATTTTACAATTCTTAACAATTATGCACCAGTTGATTGTAAATTACCTCGGAAGACCGAACAATAATACGATAAATAGATTTTTCTTCCCCTACTTGCGTCACGTCATTGAATTCAGGAAGTTCTTCCTTCATAATACTGATTGCTAATGGACCCAGTAACTCGTCAGTTCCGAACCAATTTTCATGCTCTGAAATAATAAAAAATTATTGCTTTGTACTAACTCACTCTATTTTCAGAAACAATCTTGGTTCGATTTTACGCACCTTTTTGATAAAAACAGTCACGGTAATAGTAAGCTCCTTCGTCCACTGCTTCAATCAGCGTTGATTTGGTTAGCACACATTGAGTATTGTTCCAATAAGTTTTATTTGAGTTGTACTCCAGGACTGATATTGAATGTGTCACGTCAGTCCCATTGATCAGGCTTAGTCTTGACTCGGGGTTTGGCAGTTCACCAATTTCATTGCGGAAGTACGGACAACTGTGTAAATAATAAAATCAATCATGAATCATGGATGCAGTTTGACTCAGACTGGCTAACTTGCTAAGTCAAAAGGCATAAATAAAGGTTCCATAATTTATACTTCTTGTTCGGCTATAAAAACTCAAAGTAAGTACTAGAACGCACTATTTTATGTTGACTTGGCATGGCTACGGCTAGACTAATAAATTCAATCTTTACTACCAATTGAAAGTGAAAACTGATTTGTGTGCATTTATACATGCGAATTTTATGAATTTTTTTGATAGGGATAGCTTTAAAGGTCAAAGTATCAAAGGAACTGACCACAGTTAAGGGTTTCGCAACAAATTTTCTCACCTCATCAATAATTCATTCGAAATTCCATCTCCAGAATCATTTTCAAATTCGCAGATTGCACTCGTACTATTGGAAGACTGGGAGGAAGACACAGATAAAGATGCTGCAGAAGCCCCAGTCGTCGTATTCCTCCTTTTTGCCAACATCATTTTTAATTTGCAAACATTTGCCAAATTAAATAAAATACTTTGGGCATCATAATGAGAAAAGAGGATGAGGTCATTGATTTTGATAGTATTTCCAAACATTGGGCCAGCCACCTCATCAACGACTGCATCAAGGGCACTTCCACCGCTGCCGCCGCTTCCTCCTCCACTTTGATTTTTATTTTCAAATAATTTGTACATTTTTAATTTTAAACTTGAACTAGGACTTGCAAGAGCCACACTATCCTTTACAGCCCCACTATTATGATTAAATTGTAAAGATTTTTTGGCTCCACTATTCAACAATGATATGAAATTGGCAGGTTTCATTGATTCAATGGAATTTGAACTCCCACTATAGCTGGACTTGAGTTTTGATTGTTGTTTTAATAAATTGCTGTATTTAGAATCTGAACCACTACCACCGCCACTACTCACACCACCAATAGTCAAATTTAAACTACTATTACTCCGATATAAATTTGGTTTTAATTTGGTCGTTGGGGGCTGCTGTGGTGGTCCTTGATGTAAAGGTGTCCAAATCTCAAGACCAGTTGAATTAGGCCTTGAACAAATTGAATTTCCACTACTACTACTTCCAGGCACACCCGTTGAGGCCAAATTTGGAGGACTGTGTTGTTGTAATTGTATAAATTTATTTTTAATAGGTGTGAATCCATTGTTATCCCCTCCTTCACTAGTAGTAGTGGCGTTGTTGGCTGTGGCCGTCGTACTGTAAGTACTGCAACTGCTCATACCCGGGTTTTGCATTAAATACGGATTCTGCGATGAAGAACCCGGAGGACCACAATGGTCCAGCGTCGCCGTCGTCGTCGGGAGTTTTGAACTCATATTTTGTCTTTGACTACCTTCGGGGAGGAGGATCCGGGGATTCGGTCGGGCAGATTTGCAAATCAATGCCACTTGGTATACACAACACAAAACAACTAAACTATTTCACTATTTTTGGACGGATAAATGTAATCGTAAGATTTTTAAAAAATACAAAAAGTCAAGCCAATGGCCAGGCCAGGGGATTTAAGTCAGTCAAATCCGTTTTTCGTCCGGAGGATATAAAAAAAGGGAGAAGAATCCTTCCATGTTGGTTTCCTCTCTGTTTGTGGTATGCCAAGCCAAAAGAAAAAGAAGAATGCTTTGCTTATGCATAGCACACGGGTTTAGCTTTAGCTTTGCTTTGCTTTGCTTTGGTTCATCCTGAGCTACGTCCGTGAGTAGTATAACATTGTGTAGGGAGGGGTTAAAATTTTCGAGTTTGAGAATGAGAATGAATCCATCCATCTGGTCTGGTCCAATATGCATTGCAGCTAGCAGGACGCAAGCAACGTACTGTACGAACGAACACAAACATACCAACAAGGTAGCAATACAGTGCGTAAGATTTTAACAAGGTAATCTCAACAGTCATCCACTACCAAGATTTTTAGGTATTCATTAAAAATATTGGTTGATTAATATTTTGACCGAGTTTGGCACAAATAAACGGACAGGTAGTACTAGTAATGATGAGTTGAACTGAGGATGCCAATTTTGGTATATTATTACAGTTACTGGAATCTTCATTTGCAAGCATTTGCATGAATTTATTAGAAGAATTAAAAGTCTACAATCTAAGATGATTGGATTGAAATATAAAAATGAGACGTGATATAAGATACTCTGAAATTGATAGTTATCATTTTGAGGTAATCCCTTGCCAGCCCTGATTGCGTATGTGTAGGTGTATTGTATTGTAGTAAGTAGTTTTTACAGTCTAGGTGTTTGAGGCGACACCCCGGATTTAGGATTGTGTACTGTTAATGCTGGCTGGCATGTATCATATCTCCCATGACTATGACTATGGCTGCTGTGAACAATGTGTACGTTACCCTGCCTATCACCTAATACCTGTCTTGTCTACTGCCTACATCCTAAAGCCAAAGTTTAAGTAGTCAAGTAAAGGTAAAGGTAAACGAAATAAGCATACGGCTCTTGTACGTTAGCCCAATGTTATTGTGTTTGTTGAGTGAGGTGTATGTGTATGTGAGGGATAAATCTGAGTCTGAGTCCACCTTTTTCCATTCAAAAACTAGGGCTGGCTAGTGGCTTGGCTATGCAATGATATGCTAGGCTAGGCTAGTCAAAAAAATGCATTGTATTGTTGTATAATAGGTGGCTGGTTGCATTTGCATGGCATTGTTGGATTTCAAGGCAGGGCAAGGTAAGACAAGACAAGTTTGAGAATTCAACAAGGGAAATCTCTGTCATGGTCAATGATCAAGATCCGCGTCCTTGGTGATCCTTACATCTTGCACTTGCGACGCGACCTATCAAATCTATCCAAATCAAATGGTTCAGGTTCAAAAAATCCAAAATTATGAAAGACCGTCGATCTGGCGTTAAAAATAAAAACGAACCAGATGCATCTTTTCGGTTCGAAAGAATTGTACAACAATAACAATGTTAATGTATGAAACGATCTCCTTGTTAAAAATTCCCGAGGGAATTCAAGAGGAGCAGCAGCAGCAGCCGGAGCCGGACGCAAGGATAAAAAATTGGGTGAGGTATTTTTTCCCCATTGGTTCTCTTTAATTTTTTGTGATGCTGATGAGAGGAGAAGATCAAATCAAACTCGTTTGTCAGCATCCAACAGAACAGAAGAAGAACCAGGTTGAGCCACCTTGAACGAAGGAAGGACAAGGACTCCAACAACCCAAATGCATAAAAAGTAAATGGAGAAGAAGAAGGGTTGTGTAAACAATTCCTGCATTTCAAATCAAGTCCAACGTCACGCACCGTTGGCTGCCCGTACGCATCTCAAGAACGTTTTTCAGTTGCAGTGATAGTCATGAAAATAAATTATGCTGAGAAAGAAGAAAGAATTGTTGAAGCGAAGATAAGTCGAAAAAGAACATGGGTTTTTAGTCACTCCAGAGTGCCAGCCAGATTGATGCCCGGAGGTGAATTTAGCAGGATAAAAAGGGTTAAAAAGTCCCATCACTTCCAAATGCACCACGTATACCTTTCTTTGTTCTCATCATCTCATCTGCCACTGCCACTGTTGAAACAGAATTCTCTGGATTTTTTAGTACCCGAATGGAATGGAGTCAAACAAGAAGACTCGTTTTTTTTATGTTTGTTTGTCTTTTGAATTATTTTTAGGAACAACTAACTGCGTAGCGTTGCGTCTTGCGTGTTTGCAGATGCTGGGTTCGTTTCGCTTTTGCATTTTCCTAAGCTCTCTCAGCTCAGCTTGAATTTGAATTCTGCATTTTTTTGTTTTGACTCTTCTTGAGAAGAGATTTAGATAAGAATTTACTTTCTTTAAGATTTTCTGAGCTAAAATATAAGTGATTTTGGTCATTCCCAACTTTTGATCATTTCTAGACATAATTTTAGTCGAAATATTATTTGTTTTAACTAATTTGAGCGGATTCAAAGGAATAAACCTGAAGGGAAACCCGAAATTTGATGTTCACGTTGAATGACATAAATTAGCATTAATTTTGCATCCGGTAGTTTTAGCCTAGCATCCGTATATCCGGTGTGTCAGATAATTGCATCATTTAGACTCACGCATCTATTCCAAGTTTCAAGGAACGAACGAACATAACATGAATGACAAGCCGAAGCCGACGACGTGAACGTGACTATGTGCACCACTACTGTGAATGAATGAGTAATCAAATGCAAGTCCGTTTCATTCATGCGTGAATATTTTATCGCCTGAATGATGAATGAACGCTAACGCTTCATCGTAAAATAATGCAGTAAATTCTATTTTTAAGGAGTGACAGGTTTTAAATGCAGGCAACGCAAGGCCGTGATTTTTTGGTCGTAAACGTAAAAGATGCAGACTCTGAACCGTCTTACCTGTACGTATCTTTTACGATTTGTTTTGTTTTTTGTCTTTACAATAATAATTGCAAGTACAGACGCAACAAGTGATTTCGAATATTAATGCTAGGCTAATAAAGGGCTAGATGAGCATTAAAATAAAATAGCTCATGCATGCCAATGCCAACCTACGTCTACCTTAGGTTATTTAAATTATCGGTCCGATCGAATTTCGCGTGATAGTGATAGCGATATGGTTTACTAATCTAATTGCTTTGTTTGCAAATTCCCTGGATCGGGCCAGGCCACAGGACCAGCTGGATGTGAAACTGGAGCATTTTCTTGGAACCCATTACTCTGTTTTACTGTTGTTCCTGGGATACTAACTCAATTTCCTCCTCTTGGAAATTGAAATTGAAATGAGAAAGGCATGAATTCAATTTCGTGTGGACTTATTAGTAGGGTTAATTTTCAAAACAAAGTTTGTTTGTGCCAAGGCATCAAAGGCTGTGAATCTGGGCTAATCGAATTTCCGTCGCCTCGTCGTCTATTACTTACTTTTGCTTGCTTCTCATTCTCATTCATTAAATTCAATTTGCATGTCCTATCCTTCCCTGGAATTGGTAGACGTAGAATTACTTAGGCTAGTCTAGGAGAAGATTTTCAAGAAAACAGACTGCACGCATGGCATGCATAGACGCAGCCTTCAATCTTCTGGATCTGGATCTGAATGTATTTGTCCCTGACAGAAATTGAAGAATAGAAAGGTCAAAGTGATAAAGGGTTTAAATTGTTTATATTTGTATAAATTTACGCATTTATTTTCTACTCTTAAGTTTCGCAAAGCAATAATGTACGTCACTTCTCCACTCATAAATATAATTTAATTTCATATGCAATGCATGAGAATGAGGACAACTCGGTTGTGCCTTGTGTCTTGTGTGTGATTTAATCATAAAGACATTTCATTCATTCATTTTCACAGGGAACCCCAACTACTCTTGACACACTTCACCAAGAAATTGACTTGACTCACACACAACGCAAGTCATAAGTTGGAAAATTTAGTCTGCTCATTTTGTAAACTTGGGTCTGGTGGCTGTTGGGTAGATTGCAGATTGCACGTCGCGTGTTTGCGACTCATAAAATTAAAATGTTCGTTTAGTTTTAGAATGAATAAATGCAATGACTGGATGTGGATGTGAGAATCTTAACAACGGCCTAGATTTAATTTTAATTTATGTGAGGGAGAGATTCTTGTGCTGGGAATATTTTTTGTAATTTGAGCCGCTAAATTAATTACTAAAGAAGAAAGGAAAGGAAGTTGGTAATTTAATTTAAATGCGCAAAGGCTTGAATTTTGCAATTTGCAATCAACAAACATGAACAGACTCTAAAATTAAGTTGAGATTTAAGTTAAGTCTAAAGGAATTGACTATTTTGTTTTTAGCAGATGGACACAAAATATCAAGAATTGGTTGGCACTTGGCGCCTGGCCAGTCAACTTTGCCAAAAAAGGATGAGCGGAAAGTAAAAGTTAATGGAAAATGGTTCATTTTCATGAGATGATGAATTATTCGTTATTCTAAATTTGGGCAATGGGAAGGCAAGGCATGGGCATGGCAAGAGCATGACGACTACAAAATTACATACGCGCTTCACCTCATGAATAATTTAGCGAGACGCTGACGCTTTGCTAAATGTAGTGGATAATTGAAATGAGGTAGAGTAATTCTTAACTGTCTAATTAAAACGCCAACGCACTCTCTTCAATTTATTAATTAGCTCTTCTAATTACAAATATATGGAGATGGAGATGAAGGATGGTAATATGTGGGCTGGAGTAGAATGTATCATTGTCGCCTGAATTATTTATTTGAAGCCACGTGCACATATCAAGATTAGAGTTCAGATCAGGTATAAAAGCCAGAAAGTTTAGCATAAAGCGTTCTGAACTCGGTTGAGCATTTTTCGGTTACATATGAATACGATGAATATACAAAATGCTTTTACAGAAACAGCCAAATTGAAAACAATGTACATGAGTGCCCAAATATTCGTATTTTCACTTTGGACGGCCAACACAATAATAGGAATGAGTTCCACAACCCATAAAAATCCTAGTAGTCTGAACTGGACAAAAAGTTTCAGGGCAATGGCGGCTCTGAATTCAGAAAAAGTATCAATAATTTTCCATTTAACATTATCCTTTGCATGCAATAATGATTTTATCTCACAAATTAATTTCATTGGTGGATGTATTTCGCAATTCAACGAGGATGGAATCATTCATGCTCCTTCGGATAATCCAGAACATGTTGAGAAAAAATATGGTGTCTATAATTTGCAAACATCCGATTGGTCCATAGTAGTAAGCCAATTCCCAAGTTGATGGAATGGAATGCCGATGACAGTTTGTGGAATTTGTAAAATTAAAACTTTCTCCAGAGCTTAATCAAGATCAGAATGAATGGGTAAGTTATTGACTGAAATTTGTTCGTATTACTTAAAAATCTGTGTAGTGTCGTTACTTGATCCACTTGTCCAGCGGCAGATTAATTGCAGCCAAGGCAAAAGGTATGAGAATTGAAAACGAGGCGTATCGTAAATACTTCCATCCAGAACCATGGGAAATAGTCATGGATCTTGGAAATATTCTAGAGAAAATGCA
>WJEZ01001601.1:0-16765 GCA_009869925.1 Thalassaphorura encarpata
GCGTATCAAGTAAGACTGGTTTGCATGACAACAGTAATCTAACAGTTATCTATCGATACGCAGGAAGCATTTTCGGACAAAGTAGATTTAACAGATTTAAACGGGCTTCTGCCTTCTCATAAAAATCCCATCGGGTTTAATCCATTTCAGAAATCCTCGGCGACTGAAGAAGTTGTGAATCTTTTTGATTCACTGAAAATCTAATATATCTAACGTTATCTATTTGTTCTTATACGATGAAATTTTCAATCATTAAATTGTATTGCTTCCCAATTCACTCCTTTAGAATGACTTCGTTTACCAAATATTCTCAGCTACATTCGTAGTCACTTTGCCAGCTCGTTTACACCCGTCTTCGACGGTTTATTACAGTACTTGTTAAGCCCTAATTGATTATTATACGGAATTTGCCGACATATTTACTGGATACTGACCATTGTATTTCCCTACTCAATTGGATTGACCTTCTCATGAAACCTGAAGTACACATTACGGACCAGGATTTTGTTAGGTTGGGGGTGGATTAGATTTATTAGGAATTTGAAGCACAGCAAAAAATCAATTGGGTTTTCCCGGAATCGTTATTTCAGCGAGTCAACCATGTTCAGCTTTCATTTTCATGTACTATTCTCTCTACAATTATTCATTAGGAATAAAAATTAATTTGAATATTTGATTATCAAACAGTAAAAATAAGGGCTCTGTTTACTGAATTTATAATTTGAGAGTTATCCTGCCCCGCGAACATCCAACTAGATAAATTACGAATGACTTGCCCAAATGGCTCAATAAAAATTTATTTTTTCACAGTAAAAGAAATTGGTCGACGGACACAACTATTTTAAAAATTCTTACTCTTCCTATTACTTCTTTCCTTTGTTTTGCATTGAGCCTTTCCTCCTCCATGAATATTTTTATAGTGGTTTGACCTTTTATACTAAATATTATGTGAGTAGCGTTCTGGTTGAAGTATGAAGTTTAAATGCTTAGACACATTGCAGCAATTAAAGAATGAGCTTCTTTGCTGGTGCATAAAGTTTCTTTAATGGTATTTCAGAATGATTCCGGAACATTAATGATGATGATGGATGAGTTGTCACGCAAGCAAGCGGCAGTATAGCAGCTAATACGTTATTCTTTTATTAATTCAGCCAATTAGATGAATTTTTAATATTAAATTATAATTTATGAAATAGAAGCGTGTATTGCTCGGTCCAATTTGAATAAGTTCATGGTCGGCAAATGTAAAAACTTTTGTCTTTCACTTTATTGGCTTTGAACAACCTAGTCAGTTTCTGAATCTTTAGCTACCGTCATTCCTTCTACGAATGGATTGGGGCAAAACTACCAGAGTTTTTAAGTTTATTTTTGAATACGCCCATTTGAGTGGGAGACCATACCGATGGGACTACGCCAAGGCAAAGGTCATAAACATCAAAGGGGTTCGGCAAAATTTCATTTATCTATCATGGGTGATTATCATGGTCATTATGAGGGCAACCATTGTGGCCAAAATGGTAATATTATATTCCCAGAACCAAATTCAGCTTTCAAACATGAATCAAGCAATCCACGTTTGTTTTTGTGGTGCTTATATTTGGGCCACATTATTTGACGCCCACACATTACATCGACGACAGGATCTGGTGAACCTCATCAATGCTGGAATATCCTACATGAGAACTTTTATAGGCAAGCGGATTCTCCTAAATTTTAATTAATGCAGAGAAGAATTGATATTTATTGCTGCTCTTCTAATATAGACGTATACGGAAGGCGTGATATTAAACAGAAAACAAATTGGACACCTATTCTATTAAGGACCATGAGCTTGTTGCTGGCATCAACAATACTCGCTCAGGCGCTCTCCTACATTGCTAACTGTGAAACTCATTTTCTTTCACCTGTATCGCCAATTTGTGTGAGAAATGAAGGATCTCCCAAGGCACAGCATTCTTCGCTTGTCCTCTTCCCGATACTTTTTGTCCTCAATTTTTTCTACATCTGCCACAATGTAGGTACAACAATCATTTACATCGCCATTGCTGCCATATTTGTGTGCTTAGGGTTGGAAATCTTCAAACAATTAAAGTAAGGGTGCATGAATCCAAATAAAATCTGGATATTCCAATTTTACGAATATTTTTAGAGCAAACTCAACTGCAACAGTATCCACGTTGCGTACTCATGACGAATGGATTCACAATTACCACTGTTTTCAAGTATTTGCAGCTTACGTGGACAAATGCCTATTTGACTTCATCATGCCTTGCTTGATGGGCATAATGGTCTGCATGCACATATTCCTCCTCTACATATTGATTACTAAGGGGTCAGAGCTTTCCTTATCGATGGTCATCTGGCTGCTTTCATTCCAATTCATTTTTGTCGTAGTCTACCTAGCCATCTTTTATCGAATTGCAATGTACGCAGAAGTCTCTACCCATATTCAAAACTCATGGAAAATTCAACAAGCATCCCAGTATGAAATTGCGGATTTGAAGTCACTTCGGCTCTTGCAATTTCAAGTCGGGATTTTCTTCTACTTGGACAAAGACGCAATTCTTGCTCTTTTTCAAATCATTATTAATGAAACGATAGAATTACTACTTTGCACGAAGGGATAATGCATGAATAAAGAATACCCCTTTATAAATTCTAAAAACTCTCTTAAGATTTCGTGTTGTAGTCAATAGTTATCCCTAGCCTATACGCAAGATGTCATTTCTATTCAATTGTTATAACTCCGTACTACTACTGCACTGTGCTCTGCTATTCTATTTCTAGTCAACTTCAAATTTTTTCCTGTATTTTATGTAAGAATGAATCCTTAGATGAGATAATAATTTTTTCTAGAGTCAAAAAACTTTTCTGTAAAAAGTTAAAATTAATAAATAAAGCGTTCATATGTAATTGTTTCCTTTAGACATGTATATCAATTGACTTGTCATATTGCAGACATTGATTACATTTAAATTGTGCTAAGCTTGAATAATAAAAATTTTTTGTACTTATTCTTTCAGTTTCAGAATAATTCATTCGTGCATATCCAATATTGTCTCGCACAAAAGCAAAAAACATTAAATGCCATGAAAAACCGATTCATTCTTACCTTGACGGAATAGCGGATTTCCGTGCGAATTTAAAACATGTTTAAAAATATAGGATTGTCAAATATGCGTATTTTAAAATTTATTTTTGTCTGCCAGAATAGCCCATTAAAAATAAAATTATAGTGCCCATTCACTCCGTGTTTCCAAATTCTTAACTTGCGTGAATATTTACTGCTGATGTCTTTTTTAAATTGGTTGAGAGTCATTAGTTGTCAGAATAACACTGGACAAAGATTTATAGACCGATAAAAGTCCGGAAACTAAGAATTCATTCTAACTTTAGACATATCCTGTAAACTCAACCAACTCTCCTACGTTGTTTACTTGACTCGACATGTCACGCTGGAAGAAAACTAACTAGTCGTCGAAATTACTTTCCTATCTTATTCATCAATTAAATTCTTTATTAGACGGCCTGAATTCATAAACAAAAAGGAAACGAAAATAGGAACGAATGAATGTTCCTAATTTGACGAGTAATTCATGGTCAGTGTTATAGGTAAAAACTTTCAGCTTAGATCGGTTCAGTCACTTTCTGGTTTGACTTCTACACAGTTGGTCCTGTCGACATAACGAAAACACATCAAACATGGATTGGGGTCCTACCACCAAGATTTTTAGATTGATTTTCAAATTTGCCCATTTGAGTGGTAGGCCATACCGATGGGACGATACGAAAGGGCGAGTCGTAAACATCTCTGGCTTTTGGCAAAACTTTATTTGGTTAGTGGCGGTGATTACCAATATTATTTTGAGGAACATTGTTGTGGCTAGCATGGCTATATCATTTTGGAGAAAAGAAATCCAACTTTCGAACATGGTTCAAGCAATACACATTTGTTTTTGCGCTGCTTATATTTGGGCTACCATGTTTGATGCTCATACAATTTATCGACGGCGAGATTTGGTGAATCTGTTCAACGGTGGAGTAACCTTCATGCGAACTTTTATAGGTAAGCCCAATTTCTTAAATTATTGTAGACGTAGACAACGGGAAATACTTATATTCAGTTTTATTGCAGAGGTATATGGGCGACGTGATATACAACAAAAGAGAAATTGGACGCCAATACTTTTGGGGACAATGAGTGTTCTACTGTGCTCTTGTTTATGCCTTCTGTCAATTTCGTATTTAAATAATTGTGAATTACATTTCCTTGCCCCGGTATTGCCAATTTGTGTCAGACAGGAAGGAGCACATAAAGCAGAACATGTCTCATTACTTCTACTCCCATTTCTTTTCTTCGTGAATTTCTGCTTCATTGGCCATTGTATGGGTACGACAATTATTTACATCGCTGTCGCCGCCATATTTGTTTGTCTTGGGTTGGAAATTTTTAAGGAATTGAAGTAAGTGAAAACCTCAATTAAAAATGTTAGATTTCATATTTGTTGACAATATTTCCTAGGTCAAATTCTTCAGCAACAATCACGACATTGAGGACACATGAGGAATGGACACACAATTATCGCTGTTTCCAGATTTTTGCAATTTATGTGGACAAATGTCTTTTTGATTTCATCATGCCCTGCCTGATGGGTATTATGGCTAGTATGCACGTATTCCTCCTTTATATTCTGATTACTAAAGGTACAGAACTTTCTGTATTTATGACCATCTGGAACGTCACATTCCAAGCCGTGTTGATCACAGTCTATCTTGCAATTTTTTATCGTATCGCAATATACCCAGAAGTCTCCGTACAAATTCGGAACTCTTGGAAGGTCGAAGGAAAATCGGATTACGAAATTGTTTATCTGAAATCAATCCCAATTTTGAAATTTCAGATTGGAATTTTCTTCTATTTGGATAAAGATGCAATTCTTGCTTTGTTTCAAATCATCATAAATGAAACAATAGAATTGTTACTCTGTACGAAGGACTAAGAATGTTATTCAGAATTAATTTTTTTATCTTGCATTATTTATTTAGCCACATAGTTGATGTTAATATATGGAACAACATTTTTAAAATCTTTTTGGTTATTATGGAAGATGGGCTCTATCAACATCTGTCATAGCGATGTGTACAAGTTCCACTTCGTGCATTACGTTTGTAGCAACAGTAGTATCCACCTTGACAACTGCCAGAACTTCTATCGCGGAAGCAACCACCGCCTCTTGGAATCTATTAATTTAATTAATGAATTAGTTATCATGTCTATTTTGTATAGATTTTTGAGTATTGAGTCCACTTACGGTTTGACCCTCAGTTTCCTGGACTTCACTCATTGCCAAAATGACAAGAGCAAAAAGAGCAATGGCGAAATAAGATTTCATCTTGGATAATGTGCTGGAAATGGGCGTTGAGTCAAGTGAATTGGAGAAATCGCTAAACAAATTTAAACATAACTAGTGGAAATTATTTGCCCTTTATATACTCAACTGTGAAAGAAGAGGACCGGACGTGATGCTCCGTATGTGTGACTTAAATAAATTAACATTAAAAAGCCAATGTGTGTTCTCAATAGTTGAATTCTGTGTAACTTGGTTATTTTCCATAACGCATGATTTTACATTCTAATGTGAATAATTAATTCTATCCAATAATTTTTATTGTACCTTAGCTTTTTCCAAGAATCATTTCAAATGTCAATCAATACTTCAACAGACGTGCCTTAAGTGGCAAGATTAATACATTATGTAACTGCAATTCAATTCCCATTATGCAAAAGTTAAGAACAAATTGTTTGATTTCATTTAGCCCAACGTTTATAAGCAAGTCAAATGTCTTTACGAACTCTCTAATTAGCTAGTCTAGTTCAGATATTATACCCGATTTTCTTAATAAAAACTTATTTCATCACAATAAAAGCAATTATGCCGATAAACATGTTGTTAGTTTAAAAACTGATTGTCTTATAATATACTTCCTTTCCGTTTGCGTTCGCTCTTTCATGTGTATATTGTTTCGTTCCATCATATTTTGAATTTAATGTGAGTGGCTTGAATTAATGAAGAAATGCTTGCGCCTTTGTTTATTTAAAATTTATTACAATCTGAAAATTTCAGATTGAAATTTTTTCTGTTTGGATAAAGATGCAATTCTTGCTCTTTTCTAGAGTTCATTATAAATGAAACAATGGAATAGCTACTTACTACGAAAGAGTAATTTTCGGTTCGCACAACGTCCCTGTCCAAAATTATACTCTTTCAGATTAGAAATTATTTATTAATTCTTTGCTTCAGTTTATTAATATTTCCAATTCAATATTTTACATTTCAAATCTTTCACATTGGCAAATTTTCTGAGTTATAAATTGGAAGTTTAATATTTAAAAAATGTACTCATCAATCGAGCATATATCTTGTTATTTGTTAGTTCGATTCTTCTGTGGTATTGACGATAGTGCATATTAGTTAGCACCTTTCATAGCGATGAGTACAAGTTCCACTGTGTGCATGAGGTTTGTAGCAACAATAGTATCCGCCTCGGCAATGACCAGAACTTCCATCTCGAAAGCAACCACCTCCATTTGGAATCTATTAATTTAATTAATAATTTAGTTAACTGGTCAGTTTTACATGCTGAGGATAATAATTGTGTCAACTTACGGTTTGAGCCTCAGTTTCATGAATTTCACCCATTGCCAAAATGACAAGAGTAAAAAGAGCGATGGCAAAGTATGATTTCATTTTTGACAGTGTGTTTGGCTGAACGTTAAGTCAGGTCAATTGAACAAAACAATGCAAAATATTTGCTCTTATATACTAAACGGTGTAAGGAAAAGTTGAAGGAAAATGTCTTTTAACCATCACCACCAGAAAAAAATGTTTCTTTTCCTGGTACTCATCAATATTCGTTTTTTTTACGTTGACAATCCCATCGGTTCAGCGGTTTCCTTTAGGAATAGGGAAGGTGAAATAAAAACCTGTTATCTCCATCCTCATGTGCAGCGCAGCAGTCTGTAGCCTATCCGTGCGTGCTTTTTTTGCACTACACTTTTTTATGCAATTGTAATTTGCGTAAGAATTTAATTCCAAGTAAAGACTACGTATAACGTATTGCGCGATGCTCACTGCACTGTAGCTTAATAAAATTAACATTGAAAAGTCAATGTGCGCTCTCAATAGTTGAATTCTGGGTAACTCAGTTATTTTCCATGAAGTATAATGATATTTTTTACAGTTTAATGTACTCTTTACGAATGGTAAATTTAATCCAATTATTTTTATTGTACTTCTTAACTTTTTCCAAGAATCATATTAATTAGAATACGTAAACAAACGTGGCCCAAGTTTTTATACCTTAACCAGCAAGATTGAACATTGTGTAACTGCAATCTCCATTGGTACTAGAATCGAAAGTTAGATATTATTTTAGCTTAGCATTAATTGTAAGTAGAATGTTTTTTACTCTTGTTAATATTCCGTGAACTTACTCGACTTTGCCATATCGTTGACAAGAATGTACTGACGCTGTTCACGTATTGTTGAAAACAAGTAAAATACGCTTGCCATGCTGGAGATCCAGGGAATCCAGGTGCTCCGCAATTCATTGTTGGCATAGTTTGGGCAATTGATAATGAAATAAACTCGGTGACAAGAAAAACGATCGCAATAATTTTAGACATTTTAAATGATAATTTCTGAATTGCTTGTGGAAAGTAAGCTGGAAAGAAATATACTGGTTTAATAAATTAGCAGCGTATTTCATTGAGTTTTTATACTAAATTTTAAATCCCAGTCGCCTTTTGTATTTCCCAAAGGAGTAAACTGTATTTTATTGTAATTATTAAAATGTAAGTAACAAGTACATTTATTCAGGTGATGCAAACAGATCATTGTAATGAATTGTAACGGATACCCTGATTTAGCCGACTTATCAACCGGATTAAAAACCACATTACCAGATCCTGTCATATTTTCCTTTCAGGAATAAAAAGAACAATAATCTTAATTCAGAAACCATACTGACTAAATTGAGTGAGTGACTGTATGGTATCGGAGAGTCCAAACAAATACTTATATAATTATCACGTGCACACAACTCTAAGCTTGCATAAGAAAAATCATCGCAAAGTACAATCTCAGCGAACTAAATTTTAAAAAAATGGTTTGATTCCTTCAATGATGTAGGCATGACGCATGTGTAATGTTCAAATGGTTTATGACTGAGACTGAGTTGATGAATTTTATTTGTATTTTCTGTAATACGTATGCTTTTGGGACTAAAATATGAAACATTCAACCCAGTATAAACGAATTAAATAATTCCAACGCTCTCAAGCTAATGTTTAAAAATAAGAAAGATAAAACGAATAAATTCAATACACTCTCGCTGAGAGTAACCGTTATAAATTCATAATGGAAAGAGATACCATCCATAGAGTTTCATCTGAGATGGATTTACAAAAATTATTATTTCAAACATTCTCCTTATGGAATTGAATATGAGCGAGCGTCTGTTGTGAAGTAAGAATTTCGTAAGAGAGGAAAGTTAGGAAAATGTGGCTGCTACACTGAAAAGAAAATTTCGTCAGAATTCATTAAGTAAAAACCTTTCTGGGATGCACATTTAAAGTTTCAGCAGCCAATGTGCGTTAAATTCTCTCAAAAAATGAGAGATTGCCAATGATAAGTGTCTAGACATTCAAAATGTACAAAAAAACTGTTTCTTTAGTGCTAATTGAGGAAGTCCATACAGCTCAGTTCAGTTTTTCTCGTTCGGTGTAGATAGTTTATTTGGTATTGATTACCTAGTCTTATTTTCTACACGCAAACTATTTTAGCCTCAGAGCTAGGAAGGATGCCAATTGCTCATGCATTTATTATGAATTTAATAAACTCAAGAATTGGCTAATGCCAAGGTTTATTAATAAACTTGCAAAATTTATGAAGTTTAGCTGTTTCGACTTTGTTCTTAACTAACATCAGTCTTGTCCTGGGTCCAGTGCGGAAAAAAGGGAAATCAATCATGGAATGGGGTTCAACATCAAAAGTTCTCAAATACGTATTCCAAGTTGGCTATTATTGTGGAAGACCCTATCGTTGGGACCCTGTGTCCAAACGCATCGAAGACGTTAAAGGTTTCTGGGGGAATGCATTCTGGTTGACTGGAGTGTTCATAATGTGCATTTTGAGATTTTGCGTTGTGACCAAAACAGCTATGTATTTTTATAAGAACCAAACTGATTTTAAAAATACGAATGATATTCTTATTGTGTACTTGTGCATGGGATATATTTGGGCTGCTTTGTTTGACGCCCATACTTGGTACAGGAGGCGGGAATTGAAGCAACTTTTAAATGGAGCAATCACGTACATGCATACGTTCATAGGTAAAGAAATAAATCAATTTACAATTAGCTCAAATTATTTACATTGGTATTTTTACAATTCTAGTGGTTTTTGCTCATCGGGATGTCAAACCAAAGATCAATTGGACACCGATTCTGCTAGCAACATTTCTAGGGCTTCTGACAGGCGCCACATTTCTTCAATCGATGACCTATCTTTTCAATTGCGAGCTCCACGCGTTCTACACATTGATTCCTATTTGTACAAAAAATGATGAAGAAATCCATGGTGTACATGTTTCCTTGGTCCTTTTACCTTTTCTAGTCTTCATCAATTTCTGTTACACTGCACACAACGTTGGTACAACGCTAATTTATCTTTCAATCGCCGTTATATTCGTCTGTCTTGGGCTCAATATCTTCACAGAACTCGAGTAAGAAATAAAAATGCTTTTAAATTAAACACCAAGTAAAATATATTGGAATTTCCAGAGCTGAAGCGATAGCTACAGTCCCTGCACTTCGGACCCATGACGAATGGACCCATAATTTCCGTTGTTTTCAAGTTTTTGCTCAAAATGTGAGCAATTGCCTATTTGATTTTATCATGCCTTGCTTAATTGGGATTATGATGATGATGCACATTGCCCTTCTGTACAATCTCGTGTCAATAGAAGCAGATGCACTATTTTTAATCATTTGGAACCTAACTTTTCAATCTGTTTTCATTACAGTTTATCTCTGCATATTTTATAGAATAGCCGTGTACGCAGAAATTTCTAAGCAGATTTGTAATTCGTGGAGGCCAAAATGTGCATCTAAATATCGAATAGTGCATCTAAGATCATTTTCTGTTATAAGATTCCAGGTCGGAGTATTTTTCTATTTGGATAAGAATGCTGTTAGTTCCATATTTCGTCTTGTGTTTGAGAAAACTGTAGATTTACTACTTTTTTCCAAGAATTANCGGAGTATTTTTCTATTTGGATAAGAATGCTGTTAGTTCCATTTTTCGTCTTGTGTTTGAGAAAACTGTAGATTTACTACTTTTTTCTAAGAATTAAGCTCAAATGTACAAGGAAATGCTAAATTCTTTAAAAAAGCAAGAATTATTGGGACAGAGTAATAAATTGTTAAGTGAAAATTGATCAGTAGGCGTCAGCATCAAGTTTATAAATTCAAAGTAATTGTCTCAAAGTGTCTAAATAACTAAAAACTGTCAACTCCTCTTCTGCAAATTAGAGCAGTTAGGGTACGAAATTATTTAAGAAATTAATTAATTCCTCAGACAAACCCATTGGGACAGAGTAATAAATTATTAATTGAAAATTGATTAGTAGGCGTCAGCGTCAAGTTTATAAATTCAAAGTAAATGTCTGAAAGTGTCTAAATAATTAAAAACTCTAAACTCCTCTTCTGCAAATTAGAGTAGTTAGTGTACGAAATTATTTAAGAAATTAATTAATTCCTCAGGCAAACCCATCTTTAATCATTTTAGAATATCACGCAGTGTTTGCATGTGCCATAAAAGAAATTTTAATAAAGTATTCAACATTTCATGACAGTCGTGTCCTTCATGGACAAAATAGGTCTTCCTGTAAAATGCACACTCAGACTGTAGGGCAAGGTCAATAAATGTGGGGCTTAATTTTCTAATCTTTATCAGATGTATGTAGAACGATCAAGCCATAATATCATATCATATCAAAGGGAAAACTTTAAGAATTGAATTGGAAGGATGACGGATAAATTATTTCAGTTAATTGTGGGCCATTTTAAGTTACTAATATCGAACCAGCTTAATAAGATTTTCGTGTTATTAATAGCATTCTTATCGAAATAAAATTCATTAGATAATATTTATGAACGTTAATGCAAGGGAATTTTGGAATTAGGAGCTAACTTGGTTATTAATGGGATTGAAAATGCAACGAGTTCAATTTAATAAATATTTAATAGTCACGTGAAAGTTTATAATAGTTCAGATTACGCTAGAAATCAGTCCATCAATTCTTTTATTTGACATACAATTTCCATCTTAGATATTCAATAAAAATAACCCATGGAGTAGTTTTTTGAAACATGTAAACTGTACTTAATAAAACTATTTTGAGTAAATATAGTATTTTATGCCTCAGCAAAACAAAACGTTTTTATTATTTCCGCCTCACATCCTAGTACTCGAGAGGTAATCTGTCAGCATCTGTCAGCCAGGCCTTAACTTTTATAACAGTTTAAAATTTATAAAAAGAATTGAACACGAAGCCTTTTACTCAAAAACACATCAAATTCAAAGATATTTTGAACCTACGGTCAAATCAATGATGAAACCTGTGCCGTTCACCTCTGCATTGAGTTTATATGTAAATTCTATTTTCATATTGAGATCAAAATTTGTATTCTTCAAATTTGATTGCATAATGAATGATTTAAACATCAACTCAACATCGATGGATTAAGTGAAACAAACCAAACAGGACTAGACTTAATTAAGCAAGTATTGTACTCCTACAGTTTCATGTTCCATGTCCACGTAACCTATTACTGTTCATGTTAACATGGGTAAATTCCTTCCAGAATATAAACTCACAGTTGTATACATTGAAGAACGTATATTGCAAAATGCTTTTATTCCCAAATTCCGCCTATACAAATATATATAGTACGCAAGATTATAGAAGTAAACTCTACAAGACACACCGAGGAAACGACATGTCATATCCTGATAGCATCGAGAGATAATTATTTTCTAAGTTGTCGTTTAATTTATTTAGAATTTCCATGCCTAAAATTGGAGAATACGCAAACTATACGCGATAGGTTCATTCAGCAAAAACAACGATGTTAAAGTTGCAGCTACTACTTGGCATTGGCATTAGTCTCAGGAAGCGAACCTCCAGGCCCAGGTGCTCTGCTATGAAAATATGGAATGGGGTGAAACTTCCAGAGTCTTAAAATATCTCTTTGAGTTGGGCTACTACTGCTGGAGGCCATACCGTTGGGATAGTGTGACAGATTCGGCAGCTGATGTTGACGCATTTGCCGCAAATTTTCGATGGATTCTTGGTTCTTCTTTGGCCACAATGATGAGAACAGTAATTATAATTTTTGTAATAATACGTGGGTTCCAAAATAGAATCGATTTGTCCAATATGACTGGTGCCTTTACGATTTCCATGGCCCTTTCCCATATATTTGCCCTGTTGTTTGATCTACACACGATTTATGACCGTAGAAATATTTTACGAATATTTAACGCTGGAGTTCTCTTTGGGAAGAATTTCATAAGTAAGATATTTTATTAGAAATTATTTCTAGTTTTAAATTCTCAGACTTTATACTTTTTCAGCTAAATATGCTCGAACTGACATTAAGCAAAAAAAGAATTGGACACCTTTGCTGCTGGGATTTTTTGCTGTACTCCTAATTTCAACCCCATTTTTGCTGACTTCCGCTTATATTTTGAATTGTGAAATGCATCTCCTTGCTCAAGTTCTTCCAATTTGTTGTCCTAAGAAGCACGCTACCGAAAATTTGGAATCTACGCATTTTTCCTTTAAATTGGTCCTGGTCATGACAATCGTACAATTTTGCATGAGTGTTCATAATATTTCCACAATGCTGCCCTATTTTTGTCTCGCTGTTCATTTCACGATGTTGGGGTTGAATATTTTCAAGGAATTGAAGTAAAAATAATATTTCTAGATAAAAATTATATTCACTATATATAAACTAACTGGTTTTCCTAGATATGGACAACAAAATGAATTTTCAACAATTGAATTTCTTCGAACTCATAAAGAATGGACCCATCTTTACCGTTGCTATCAAGTTTTCTTTAATCACATTGACAAATGTTTGTTTCAATTTCTCGTCCCATGTATCCTAAGTTGTATGATGACTCTTCATATTGTTGTGCTCTACATGTTGATTTCTCAAAGAGCTACGGAGTTATTCGTGATTGTATGGAATGTTTCAGCCCAAATTTGTTTGATCGCTGTTTATCTTTGTATTTTATACAAGTTAGCAGAATACGATTTGGTTTCAAAGGAAATTTTACATTCGTGGAAAATTAGATATGCCTCAAAATATCATAAAGCGTACTTGAGAAGTATTTGGGGAATTCGATTTAAAATAGGATCCACTTTCTATTTCGACATGCAAGCGCTCATGTCTATGTTTCTTATTATTACTGTAAAGACGATTGATTTGCTGATTTTGAATCAATCAAAATGGTAGAAAATACATAACATGACAATACCAATTTTCGTAGGTACTAAAGCGTTTGACAATTCTACAAGTTGATGACCGGACAATTAAGCAAAATTTAATAACAACAAATGTTAACTTGAAAAATGAACCCAACTATAGTAAATTATTAATTGTGTCCGCCTTTTCATCAAGAAAGCTCGTGCAAAATTAAATTAATTTTTTATACTCTTACTGCTCAAGGAAAAGTAGCGAGAATTTTTCCGTCAGTCGTCGTTAGATTTTTTGTATTTTTAAGTATTACGTATATGTCTAGCACAAGTTCAAGTTATAAATATGAGAATTTGAATTTAGCTTAGAAGTTACGAAACTTATATGCCGAGAAAGTTGGCTCATTCGTTCTTTGTAATTCAAACCCATCGTAATTATTTATTCAAGCTACGAAGTAATAGGGCCTAGATACACTTTTCTATAGGGTTTATCCTCACTATCATTTATTCAATTTAAATTGTCCATTATTGAATTTAAATATTTAGGCCCCACGAGTTCATGGCATCATGGCCTGCCGCTAGATAAAAATGTTCTGGTTTTATCCAAACGGCACAGTTGTTCATCCAGTTCGCTTCAATCAAATCCAGCCATGGAGTGGGGTCAAACATCCAAAGTTACAAAATATTTATTTGAGCTGGGCTATTATTGCTGCAGACCCTATCGCTGGGACAGTGCGACAGATTCTGTAGTTGGTGTAGAGAGTCCATGGGCAATTCGAAGATGGATTTTTGCCTCTGTAGTGCTGACCTTCGTAAGATTAGCAGTTACGGCTTCAACAATTATCTTTGCTTTCACAGAAGGAATTGACATTACTAATATGATAGAAGTTTCTCGGATTTCTGTGACAATAGGTCATTCGTTTGCTCTTTTGTTTGATTTACATACAAACCAGGCTCCGAAGGACATTGAACGAATAATCAACGCAGGGTTTCATTTTGGCAAAACTTTTATCCGTAAAATAGATACTTCATAAAGTCCGGAGGATTCTTTTCCAGTATTTTTAATTCTGCATTATTTAATTTCAGATAAGTACGCACGGACAGATATCAGGCAAAAGAAGAATTGGGCGCCACTAATTTTGATGTCTTTTGCTATCATACTAGTAGCCGTTCCCTTTCTTTTAACTTCCTCCTTCTTAGTAAATTGTGAATCACATATTATTTCTAGATTACTCCCGATATGTTCTACTGAACAATACTATGTCAATGAATCTGACGATATCAGTGTCACAGTGCAGACAAGGACAGTTCATAGTTCACTGGTGTTAGTTATACCCTTGGCAATTGTTCAGTTAGTAGTTATTGCTCTAGATATCGCTACATCATTACCATATTACTGCATCGCCGTCCACTTCACAATACTGGGTATCAATATATTTAAAGAATTGAGGTGAGTGGAAAAAGTCTAACATTTTATTAACTATTGACTAGATTTATTGTCGTTTATAGGAACGATCGACTATCTGAGTTTACCACAGTATCAGCCCTGAGGACACATAAGAATTGGACTCATGTATATCGATGTTATCAAATATTTCTCAACCATATTTTTGCATGCCTTTTCAATTTTGTCATGCCATGTATTTTGGCAGGTGTAGCCATAATGCACATTCTTTTGCTCTACGTATTGGTATCCCAAACAGTCAATGATCCATTTGTTCTCGGCTGGAACGTGTCAACTCAATTCGCACTCTTAGTACTTTATCTTTGTATATTGCGTAGGTTAGCAGAGTACTATCAAGTTTCTCAGCAAATTCTTGATTCCTGGAAAATTAGGTGCGCCTCAGGATATCAACAGGCTTATGTTAAGTCTATTTGGCCAATTCGATTTAAAATTGGAATATTCTACTACTTTGATATGGAGGCTCTTATGTCTATGTTTCTAACTATTATTGGTAAGACGTCGGATCTGCTCATTTTGAATAATTCGTAGCGTTAGTGTTGGATCCTGGAAAATTAGGTGCGCCTCAGGATATCAACAGGCTTATGTTAAGTCTATTTGGCCAATTCGATTTAAAATTGGTATATTCTACTACTTTGATATGGAGGCTTTTATGTCTATGTTTCTAACTATTATTGGTAAGACGTCGGATCTGCTCATTTTGAATAATTCGTAGCGTGTTAGTGTTGGATTGTGGTATCCGCATTGGGTTTCACTACTTTCACTCACGAAATAAATACTATGCAATAATTTTAATTTCAATAATTTAATTAAAGCTGCCCGCCCTATCATCAAGTGGGCTCGTGAACAATAAAAGTATTTATACACCTACATTAATGTGCCGTTATTGCTGAAGGTTCGGAATTTTAAGTTCCGGAACTTCGGTTGAGCAGAAGTTATAAATTATTTGGAAGTGAGAATAGAGTTTAATAGGCAAGCAATTTATATTCAAAGAAAGTTGACGAGCGCGAAGCGCAATCACGCGGCAGGTGGGGGGTTTGGGGGGCTTGCCCCCCAAATAGAATCACTGGCACCCGAAGGGTGCCTGAGTTACTAGTAAATACAATAATTTTAATTTCAATAATTTAATTAATGCTGCCCGCCCATCATCTCATCAAGTGGGCTCGTGAACAATAAAAGCATTTATACACCTATATTAATGTGCCTTTATTGCTGAAGGTTCGGAATTTTAAGTTCCAGAACTTCGGTTGAGCAGAAGTTATAAATTATTTAGAAGTGAGAATAGAGTTTAATAGGCAAGCAATTTATATTCAAAGAAAGTTGACTCATTGGGTTCTTGATAATTCAAAGCCACACTAATTATTTATTGGCATTAAAATGAGTGGCTAACTCTTTCCAAAAGCGCCACCATTACTCTTTTATTTATGTAAATTGACCATTATTGAAATCAAATATTTACGAGCTTATGTCTTAGTTACGCCTAACGCTAGACAGAATGTCCTAGCACAACCAAACCCACGTAGTTGTTCAGTCGGCTCAACCATTAGCAGATTTTCAGTCATATATAAAATCATGGAGTGGGGACGGACATCCGAAGTTACAAAATATTTATTTCAGTTGGGCTATTATTGCTGGAGACCATATCGATGGGATAGTGCTACAGATTCCGTAGTACGTGTAGAAAGTCCTTGGGCAATTCGAAGATGGATCTTTGCCTCCGTAGTGATGACATTCGTAAGATTAGCAATTATA
>WJEZ01001602.1:0-16762 GCA_009869925.1 Thalassaphorura encarpata
TTGCAAATCATTTGCAGATATTCCAACAAAACAAATAAGCGGAACAAATGTTAACAGTTCACAGTCGTCTTTGTCTATAACTTCGAAGGAAATATCAGTGGTCTCCAAGCTCCAGTTGAGCCATCGAATAATTTTCATTAGAATTTCGAAAACACATCAACTTTTACAAACATGTAATAACTTAAGTTTCACAAACAGAATTACACACAGCCGTGTAGACTTGAATAAATTGTGGTTCATTAAATACTACACAAACATCGTTTTGTAAATAATGCATTAACACACCTTGTATGAATTTTGAAAACTATCACAAGGAATTATTGTAAAAGACTTGGTTCTATCCACTTCGATAGTAGATCTTGCCAATAGTAATTTCTATCCTGCTGTCTGTGCATTTTCCTGAATATCCAATAATGTGGTCTAAGGAACAGATTGCCCTCAAAACAACTATTGTGCTTGGAAAGATTTTTGTGTGCTTCTCAATTAACCATAATATCAGTGTAAAAACTCGGGGAAGTTGCAATCAAGAAGTTAATTATTACAGAAGCACAGTGTACTCATTAGTTTTATTTTTTGTCCTAGTCCTCACAGCATTGGACTATCAGATTTCACATATCCGTACTTTCTCTTTCACCAGTCCATCATTTATTGTGACACAAACTGGATTTGTTTTCATTTCATTTGCTGCAATTGTATATTTAAGGATAATTCCAATATGTAGCTCTGATAAAATGTCAAAAATGTTTGCGTATTTAAATAGACAAACATTCAACAATGAGAATTCTCATTTTTTCCTTTTCATTGCGGGTGAAAGTATTGTTGTGCTGACGGGAGTTTACAGTTCCTTGTGGGCCATAACCGATTATCGTATTTCTAGTTCATTACGGAATGAAGGCCTCAGATATATTTTTGGGAATCTTTTATCCTTACTTCCGACATACATAATTGACTTTGGATATATCACTCTATATACATTTAGAATAGCTTGTGCTGCCTTCTCATTGAATGTGGTTTTGCTGAGTGGTTTAATATTGAATAGACAATTTCAATTTATATCTGATGGATTCTTAAGATGTTACTTCAAACCAAAGCCAATTCAAAGTGTACAGGTTCTCGAAAATGCAGAATTAAACACAACACATGTTGACTCCAAGACCAAAATCCTTGAGTATTACTACAATCAATTTCGAGAACTGAAGGAAATGTTTCAAATATTCAATTCAGTATGTGGGAGATACTGTATAATATTTTTATTTCATCGGAGCATTACACTAATTCTTTGTAGTTATTATATTATCCATGGTCAAAGTCAAATACATGTTGTGCAGAATTTATTAGGAGTTTTTGTCTCAGCCTTAATCCTTTGTATTCTACCATATCTCGGGAACACCTTGAATATGACGGTATAGAAATTTTTGCACTCTTGTATTCATATCATTGATAACTGTAAATTCGGGTCTTTGACAAATTTCTCGGTGCAAACAAAACATTTCGGATGAATTCGCTAAGAAATTATTACAGAATAATGCTAGAGGTGAACCAAGGAGGTGCTGTCAATTAAAAGTGAGCAATTTGAGTCTGTAACGTTAAGTATTGAGTTATCGCTAAGACGTTATCTTTTGTCTTGGCCTCAGGAAGAAGACGTTATTCTGAAATCTATAACCGATTGGGACTGGGGAATGACTGGAAATGGTGTTATTGGAATTGACTATACACTTCTTCCGTCGGTAAGAATATTTTCGGTACAAATATTAGATCTTAAGTTGATGTATTCATTAAAATTTTATTAATGACTAGATTGGTGCTCTACTGATGACTTACATTATATTCATTTTTCAACTCAGACTAAATGAGCGTGGGAGTCTTTAAGAAATTCTACAAAGAGTCAACCTATGCCTCTCAAAATGACATAAGCACGAATGGGAAATTAAATTGTAGAAATTAGAAATTGTCCAAGGAAATCCTATCGCGTCTTTGAATCTCGTAGTTGTGGATTATATATTCTCGTTTTCATAATATTATTCTCAACAATGAAAGAAAAATGGAGAACAATGGAGATTGAATAATCTGTACCAGTCTGTGTCCTGTGTGTTAGAGACCACGAATAAATTCTCTGAAATAACTTAAATTCGATTAAAGCACAGCTTCTTTTACGAAAAAATCGGGACATGATTAACAATGGTTTACCTCTCACAGATCGATTTTTTCACACGATACGGTTAAGTATGGATTATGTTACGATATTTTCCTTAAAATCTGGAGTGGCATGTGTGATTACACACTTCAATATGAATGTTGTCATTTGTAAAGTAGTATATGATGACCACACACCTTCGCATCTAATTGACACAAAAAGCACACACATTATGGATCATTTTATGGTATTTCAGTTTTTCTCCTACTCCGAACAACTTTGGGCCATTTGCAAACACTTCAAGTTTCTATCATACATGGGATTATTGACAACGTAATAAACCAAACTGACAGTTCTATTATTAGTCGGGCACTGCAATGAATGTAAATTCTTTTCAAACTTATACTTGATTAAGGAAACTCACTTACTACGAGACTATGACAAACCGAACACTTAAAACAGCACAAATAATTTACCAATCTTCGTAACTACTCTATCATGAAATAATTCTGAATATATCTGGAAGACTTGTTTGAGCACGAGTGCAGTTTTCTTGAATTTATCTGCTTGAACTCCAGCCTATTAAAAATGTCTACGAAGGAACAACTTGCTCTAAATATTACCATCTTAATTGGAAAGATTTTTGGGTGTTTCCAAATTGGCAGTTATAAAGCAAGTGCCGAACGTCAGGCACATTGTGGTAGAAAAATCAATTGTTTCAGAATTAGAATTTACTCCCTGGTCTTATTTGTAACACTGGTCGTTACTGGACTTGATGATCTACTTTCACATGTAGTTGGTCTCACGAGCTCTTCTTTCTCAAGTCCATCAACCATTTTAACCCAAATAGGGTTTGTGTTCATATCATTCGTAACAATCGTGTCTCTACGAATAATTCCAATGTGTAGTTCCGATAAAATATCAAAAATGTTTGAGTATCTGAACAGATCGATCGGTCAAAATTCGCAGTCATCCGTTCATTTTGTGGTGTGTGAAGGTATAGTTTTACTAACAGTTGTTTATAGTTCACTTTGGGCAATCGGCGACTATCGCGTCACATTTATATTGGATCGGAGTGTAGATTCCAGACACGTATTATGGGAAGATTTGTTCTTTGTCCCTAAGTATATCATTTCAGTTGCATACATCGTACTATACATATTTAAAATAGCCTGTGCCGCTTTTTCATTGAATGTGGTCCTGTTGTGCGGTTTAATCTTGAGGCAGCAATTTCAATCCTTATCAGATAAATTTGTGAGAGCTTACTTCGGACATGTTTCACCAGAAAATTCACCAAATATTCTGAATACACTTGGTGATCCACGTTTAAAAATTTGTTCCCATCATAAGAGGAAAACTATTGTTACAATACTAAACTCTAGATCAACTCACGATCCTACAAAGAGTCTGGAATATTTCTATAACCAATTTCGTGAATTGAAAGAAATATTTAAAATTTATAATTCTGTGTGTGGAAGTTACTGCTTGATATTTTTATTTCATCGAAGCATTACCTTAATCATTTGTGGTTATCAGTCCTTACAGGCTACAAACATACTTGCAAGTTTTGCAGCCTTTGCTGGGTTTATTTGTCTCAGCCTTAATTCTTTGTATTCTACCATATATCGGAAACACTTTGAAAACGACGGTTTGTAGATTTCATATTCAATGTACACAAATCAAAATAGATGTCAAAATGTTTCTTTCTTCAGGTTAATCAGTGTAAACAAGATATTTGCGATGCATTTGCCACAAAACTAATGCAAAATAATGCCAAGGGTACTCTGAGGAGTTGCTGCCGGATCAAAGTATGGGAAATTAAGCTAAAGTTGATTATAAATTAATTTCACATATTTAATTGAATGAAACTCTTTCCTACTTACTTTTCAGGAAGAAGAATTGGCTCTAAAATCCATAGTTTATTGGGATTGGCGAATGACTGGCAATGGATTTCCTTAGAATAGACTACTCTCTTCTTCCTTCGGTTAGTTTTAAGTCTGAAAACTAGCAAGTGACTAGGTCAAAGCAGTAATCAAATCAAAATTTATTTTGAACAGATTGCATCTGTAATGTTGACATACATTATATGCATTTATCAAGTCCGCTTGAGTGAGCAAGGTGCCCACACTAATTCTACATGTGTCAATAAAATATTAACGGAGTAAAGCATTGAAAACCTTGTAGACGTTGACCACTAAAGAATGTCCCGGCTCCCGATTTCTTGACCTGAAATCCAACTACGTACTAGAATTATATTTTAATTAAACAGTCTTTGTCATTTATCCCAAAAATTACTCGAACAAAAATATAACCTGAGGTGTACCCTATTTAATGATTGCATTTGAGGAAAGAGAAAAGCATTATTCAACAGCTAGCAGAAGTGACATGGTCGTATTAACCAACCGTTCAACAACTGTGCATTTGGCCTGTTTCTCCATGGAATATAAACTCCCCATATTGCATTTAATGAGTTGGAAAGTTTTAATATAGCTGAGATATTGAAGACGCTCCTTCTTTACTTTCACCATTTTTGCAAAGCGAGTCAAGTCAATTAACCCTTCAGACGACTGATCATAGGCACGTGACATGGCAGATACTCCAATGATGATTAACGAATAAGAGAAAAGGAAGCCTCCGACGACAAATACAAAGTAAATCGCGTCTAATTCTGGTCCTAATTTGACAGCTGCGCAGAAACAAATCATTGCTAATGCTCCTATTATAAACTTGAGTGCGGGAAGAACGAGTGCCCCGGTAGTTTTATTGTGTATTGTGTAAAGATGAGTGGACTCATGTCCGATAGTTACTCCGAGCTTAGCTGTTTGGCTAAAATTAAAATATTATTAACTCATTAAGGTTCCGCCTTAAAGGAAAATTAATAATTTGGCGTTCAAATTACCACAGATATCCCAACCAAAAGTTTAAACTGGCGATGTAGACAAATTCCATCAAAAGTAGTCCTACGAAAATAAAGCCAGCGTCCATGATTACGACCGTTCTATGAGCAAAGGATGCGAGTATAGCAGTCCAATTAGTCCATCCCTACTGCTTGAGAAAGTCCAAGCAAGATGAACAGGAGAGTTCAGCTTGGCAAAGAAAATCAAGCAAAATATAAAGGTACAATGCTGAAATACCATGGACTTATTTGAACAATTCGTTCTCTCATATGATTAGATTTTCTGATTAGAGTCTTTGATTTGGAAACTGGGTTCTTGAGCATTATTATTCCTGAAAAATCATAATCCCGAATTAATAAGAGTTTTACCACCTTTACGATTAAAACTACATGAGCGCTACATGAACATTTGCGGTTAAGCATCAAAATGTTGTTGAGCCATTCCCCCATCTCATCACTGTGGAGTACGAGTGTAGTATGTGTAATTATGGATCCCATATGAGCAATGAGTTGTAGCCCATGATAGACCAAATATTCAAATTTTCTATTTTCTTGAAAATCTTGTAGTGTATTTTTTAGCATCACAAAGACAAAGGCAGCAGTAGTATAGGTGACGCAAAATCCTATGAATAGAATACGCCGTTTCCATTGGGATTGTGTTGAGTGAACCACTTTCCCTGAATGGTCACGGTCTTCATAATCGTATGGGATTAATCCAAATTTACAAGCAATTTTTAGTACGGATTTGATGGTGTCCAATTCTACTGCCGTCAGCATTTTAAATCCTAACAATGGTTTTGGGGCTCTCTAACGCAACGTGCGGGGTGAGTTCATACTCACTATGAAACCTTTGATGAGAATTTTATGGAGCGTAGGAATTTTGATATAGAAAAATCAGCCCGTAAGCTGTGATGTCATAATAAAATATTCAAGTACTAGCTGAGTCTAGACCAAATTGATTATTGGAGGTATAATTCTAACATTCTTGTTCAAAATTGATGCTGTTATTCCAAATGAAACCTCAACCATGAACAAATGCATACTATTGTAACATTTTAAGTACTATACACGGAAATACGACACGTGGATAATCAACAAATAATTATTATAGTAGGAGTGTTTGCCATGTCGCATACTCTCGTAAATTAGGGTAATAAAATAAACATGAAAGGTGCATGTCTGCCTACTTCATAGAGAAATTCAAATGACAATTTCCAAAATCCAAGAATTTAGAATATCCGAGGTACTGAGTATTGAAGTTTTGTAGTCAGCCAGAGAGCAATTATCAATAAATTATGAATACGTATTCGCTGTTCGGAGTAACCAAAGTATCGTTGTTACTGCAACTTGAAGAACTAACTGATACCACCCAACTTAAGACGATACATGTTCATGCTACGAACCGAGGCATTGGCAAACACAACTTGCGCCCACGTGGAACAAGAGAATCCGCTTAGATTCATATTTAATGTTAATATCCACATTAATATATGCAGCAGTGGTCAGTTGATGAATGTGAAGGTTGATTTGTTAAGTCAACAGGTGAATAATCAAACAGAATGCAGAAACGAGTCATTTTTATGATCTACTTGAACCGGACTCCCAGTTTAAAACTTTTTTTTAAAATAAATCGTAATTATTTTTGTGTAATTAGCTTCTTCATGCGTCAATCCCATGCGGTGAGATTCGGGTAGCTGCTTTATGTCTATGGTTTAATGGAAGATAACAGGTCACTGGCTAGCGAATAAACAGATTTTCAGTTGACATTTCTAGTCAGTCCATTGATTTGTCCTTTGTCATCCCAGGAAATTAGATTAGAGGCAATGTTGTTTATGCACAATCGTAATACTGCTATGCTATTGAACTTCACACCTGATTAATTAAATGCATTGTCGCACTAAATTAATGAATCAATCAACGGTCACTAATCTCGAGTTCAGTGCATCCCATGTGAAGCACTATGAATTATTACAATGAATAATCTAAAGTCAGGTATTTGAATTCATCCATCTATCGATAAGCCTTACGCCCATTCACACTCATAGCACTTGACACTTCAGAAAGAACTTGCGGACAAATACCCTAAGGTTTGTTTTTGTTTACTTCCTTCTAGTAATATTCTGCGAATGATTAGATTCAGGTTAATTAGAGATTTGACATGCGAATTTCATATAAAAAGGGGCAAGTTTGCAGAGAAATTTATATACAAACAAACTCACAGTCAACCGATCACAAATAGAAAAACAAAGCTAACCCTACATTAAATATTTAAATAAAGAATTACTTAAGTACCTGACATTTTGAATACAAAGTCAACTCAAAAATGAAGATTTTTATTCTCTTAACACTCTTCGGTACCTCTGCACTCGGTAAAAATTTGATACATATATTTATTTTACTTTCAGAGCTAGAATTAACAGAATTTTTTTTTACTTTAGCACTCCCAAAATCCCAGCCTTCACTGGAAATTGGGATTAAGGGTCCACCTGAAAGAATTTTGATTCCTGGAGATGTGGCTACTGCTTCTGCTGATAATATCCCGAGAATCATTGGTGGAGAAGATGCAAAGCCAGGCCAATTTCCACATCAAATTTCCTTACAAGTTCAACCAACATCCGGCGAAAAATACCATAGCTGCGGAGGATCAATTCTAGATGAAGTAATTTTATTCTCTAATGATTTTCGTTAAACACAAACTAATAATATCTTTACCAATTGACAGACTCACATCATCTGTGCAGCTCATTGCGTCGAACGACAAGACGTTGCCAGTTTGGAGGTTGTGGCTGGAGCACATAACATGAAAATTGATGAACCCCAGCAGCAAAGAATTAAGGTGGAAAGTTTCGTTTACCATCCAGCATACGATTAGTAAGGCGAAATATTCATTCATACATTTTTAAATGTACTAAATTTTTATTTATTTATTTATTTAATTCTTATTCTTGCAGCTACTATTTATCACATGACGCTTCAATCATCAAACTAGCCACACCTTTAGTTTTCAACGACAGAGTTCAACCAATTCGAATTGCTCCTCAAAATCAAACTCATACCGGCCGTTGTGTGAATACTGGTTGGGGAAATGCTCGCCCAGGCGGTGGTACTCCGGCCATTATCCCTGATGCACTTCAATTCGTTACAATCGAAATTGTCACCCAAGAAAGATGCAAGCAACTGTATTCAAATATTAACCCTGTTGACGACACAATGGTCTGTGCTGGTGACGAAATTGAAGGTGGAAAGGGGAGCTGCAATGTAAGTCTAAATTTGAACTTGTCAAATTTAAAATCCCATACAAAAATTATAATTTTGATTGACTAGGGTGATTCTGGTGGTCCACTTGTGTGTAAAGACAAAGACGGAGTTGATTATTTGGCTGGAATAGTTTCATGGGGAATGCGACCATGTGCTCAAGCGAAGTACCCTACAGTGTTTGGAAATGTTGGCTATTTCTCAGATTGGTTTAAACAGCAGGCTGAGAAGTGATTGAATTCTCAGGAAAATATAACAAATTGAACATGTGCGTGACATATAAGCCAGTAAAACAACTTTACCGTAGTAGCTGTAGTAGTGTGTATATTTTTATTGACACCTTATGAAAACTTGAAAACATAGAAAAATAAATCTCAGCAATTTCAAATAATTTTTTGAACTGATCAAATCTTTACACAAATAATTTCAATTTGTAACCAAAATTTGATTAACGATAATCACAACTATTCCTGTTTACATGGGCTAAAAATATTGATACAAACGTATATCGTTTTTCCTATCCAATACTGGACTTAAAACAACAAAATCTATTGCGTCATCTGCATCTGTATGATTTGTGTTTCAAATTGCAGAACGCAAGGGATGTTAATCTTTACTTTACTTTGACGTGCGTTTGACCATGTATTTGCTTTTGCTACTTGCCGACCAACTACACTGTAGACTGTACCAATGTAAAACATGATGAAAGGCTAGTCTTGTATTCAGCTGGAAATAATTTGAGACGTTAAGCCTAGCCTAACCTAAAACATAAGAGCTGTGATGGCAAAATAATATTGCACGCACGAAACACCACATGTGGATAGAACAGGATAGAAGTACTTACTTACTTGAGCAGACTCATATTTAGTTCGGCTAGTATTTGCACTTGCACTTTGTCTTTAAATTGTACACACGAAACACCACATGTGGATAGAACAGGATAGAAGTACTTACTTACTTGAGCAGACTCATATTTAGTTCGGCTAGTATTTGCACTTGCACTTTGTCTTTACATTGATTCACGCGTCCCAAACACGAACACATGTTAAATTTACTGAACGTAATAAACTAGCCAGCCGCATCCTCAGTTTAAACTCCAGGACGTCGGAAAAAATCCAAGAAGTTTGTTTTCCTGTTCCTTCTATTAGTTATTCCTGCAGGCAAATTCAATATTTCTTTTTGCAAAATTATCTTTCTGAATTAAGTGAAAGTTGGACAATGACTCAATTAAAGTGTAATTGCTGAATGAAGATGGGATTTAACAGCCGGGATCACCGGAAGCCATTTGAATCTGAACGAGATACAATCGCGAATCCACATTTTGTGATATGGAAGAGACTCCAGTTAAGCAAAGCAAAATTAAAGGGAGTTACTCAAATGGCAGCACTCATGGCTGGATTCTCAATGGTAATTAATTACATTTAATTAACACACCTTTGAACATTTTTTTAATTTTTTGCATTTAGGTAGCTATGGTTGAGTTAGATCTTCGGGGACATCAAAATGAATACATGTTAACTGTATTTTCACTCACGACTGCTCTCCTAGTGACTTCAACAATGCTCTCAATCATGATTGCCACTTGCATCCTCCCTCATATGGAAGCAATTGCCAAATTAAATTCAGATAAAATGCTCTGTCATTCACCTCATGATCTGTTGGCCAATTACATAGATTTAGCTTGGGTCCTTGCCAACACTATATCCACAGCCCTATTCATTATTGATGTGATTCTCATCTGTTGGATTAAATTCCCAAGGACGCCTGCAATTTGTGTGACTGCTATCATGATTCCAGCTCTCCTCATTCTATGTGTGTTTAGTTTTGTATTTTATAGAAAACAATTAAATTATCAGTATGAGATATCGGATAAAAAGTGCAATGAGTTGGAATTAATTAGTCATAGAATAAGTATTTGTGATGGAACAACTCCAAGGGTCCATTTTGCAGTTAGCCATGAAGAACTTAATATGGAAACGGTTTAGTAGTAATAAAAAAATGAAACTTGTTTACGTTCACCATTTCTCAATGAATTTCTTTGGGCTGTACTGCACTTTACTTCATTTTACGTGCATCGGATGGGAAATTAATCTACGAAAGTGCGAATGGGTGTGAATATTTTGGATGCGACTCAACTCTATTTTGAGATAACTTTGTGTAAATCTATTTTTGCTGCTGCCTACAATGTATGTTTTATGCATGAGTCGTGTCGTACCACTCAACAAAAAATAATCCATAAAACTAGAACCAGACGTAGTTAGTTTCAATTCATTGACAAATAAAAGTCGCAAAAATCTAATCAAGCATTAGAATTAAATTTGCCACAAAATGGGGAAGAAACGACAATTTTCAAGTGTTGAGAGCGACGATGAAGTCCAGGAAATACTTGCTGCTGCAACTCCCATTGTTACAGCTGAAAAAGTGGCTGAGTTTCTCCGACCTAATCGCCCAATTGGAAAAAGAATGAAGACTGAATCAAAATTAAATTATTTTTTCTCAAACCTGAAAATCGGAAGTAAAATTAGCACAGATGTTGATCCAGAAGTGAATGAAAATGAAGCTGATGATAATCAAATAGAGAAATCTGATCAGAATCTGGATGACCCTGTCACTGCTGTTGTTTTAAATATCAAAAATTTTAAGACCAATAAAAACAAGAAACGCAGTTTTGGAGATATGCAGAGGTCAAGTCCAGAACCAGAATTGGAACCGAAATCCCCACGTCTTGGAGCCACGGCCACTGCCCCTTACTCAAGAGCAAATAAAAGATTCAAATGCTTCCCAGAATTTGAAGAAGATGCTTCTAAAGAAGCTGACCTTCCTCCCACCCCAAGAAGAAGACTCTGGTCAATCAGTGTGGTCAAATGTGAACAAACATTGTCTGATGTTGAAGTTACTTTGGGATAACTGCTTAAATTATAAATTGAATTGGTTGGCCATTGGGGCCGAAGATTGTGATTTTGTAAAAACATTAAACTGTAATATATATATATATATGTGATCGTGCAAATAATTGCATCAGAGGGATAGAGGGAAAATATGTATACGAATGACAGTATATTAGTTATGTATTTCTTAACAGTAGCCGATGATGATATGAATAACCTGTATTATAACTATATTGAAATTGATATTTAATCGAGCATTTATTGTAAATCATTTAAAATCGAGTCAATAAATTAAAAATATGATATTAAATATATTCGGGCACTTACATTTGGTTGATTGGCAATTTAAATCACAAATTGTTTTCACAGATTACTTTGGTACAGCGAATCTTTTCCTCATGTTATTCTAATTCTGTAACAAGTGCTACCTACTATAATTTTGGACTAAAAATCTCGAAACAAGTATACAAAATTCAAACTGAGGGCAAGGAAGTATAAATAATGTTAAGGATAATTTTATGTTGAATTAGTGGAAACCAACACTGCACAGATTATCACAATTGGCCACATTCTGAATGCACTTTTGTTCATCATGAATTTTTTCTCCACTCTAATTGGTAAGCCCTAATTCCCCAGTGCTTTGAAAATCTTATCGATTTTTGACTTATATTCCCGAAACTTCACTTGCCACCGCTTCAGCAACTCGATTTTCTCATTGTCACTAAGAATGTAATTAGATTTTCTGCCCTTTTCTTTTGCCAACGCTTTTTCAGCCTTAATAAATTCACTTCGCATTGCCAAAAATTCTGTTAACGATTTTTGTGCAAATTCTTGAATAAGTCTATCCTCAGCTTTGACCGAAAATCCTTCTTGCTCCTGATATAATTGTTGCTTACGTTTCCAATCACTTCGTGTGTCCTCGTCATATTCTGTCATCAAAGTTTTACGAACAGAGAAATTATGTTGATCATAAATCTCATCAGTCAAATCCCTCACGAGCTCTGCTGTAAAATCATTGAATAATTTTGGCTCTTCTTCTTTATCCTTGGAGTAAATCCCTTGCTCTTGCAATTTCTTCATTTTCTTGGCTTTTAATAATCTGGCAACTTCCTTTTCTTTAGCTTCATAATTACTCAGCTCATAAAAATCAACCCATCTACTCCTCAACTCTTCTTTTTCATCAAATGTATAATCATCAGGGCCTTTCATTTGAGTCAATTCACAAACAAGGCGTGCTCGTTCTTCCGCAATGAATTTTCGACGCAATTCAAAAACTTCAACGTTTAATTGACTCACGCGGTCATCAGGGTTCATTTTGGCAAGTTTGGCTGTGTATTGTTCAACGTCAAGCCGAGCTTCATGTGCTTGACTCTCAATTTGATGAATATCAACAATCAAATCATCCAAATAATCCAATTCGTTTTTCTCCAAGTCAGATGAAATCTCATCCAGGTCCCTTGCCTCTCTTGGTGCATCTTTCAAAGGTCTTTGGGCCATGAATCTTCGCATGAATAAATCATAACGTTTTTTCAATTCAACTTTTTCAGCCAAAGAATATTCTTGAGGCTCACGATAATTATCTCGCCAAACGGCGTCACTTTCTTCATCTTCAAAATATTCATCGTCATCATTGAGCACGGGTTCGGACTTTGGCTTAGATTTTTCTCCATCTGGCCCTAAAAGCCTGGCTCTTTCTTCAGCGACAAATTCGTATTGCATTTTTGTAATAGAGTCTGCAACATTTTTGAACATCTGGCTTATATCTTTACCGTAACTAGACTCCACATCCTCATCATTTGAATCTTCACTTCTGGAAAATAAATTAGGTGCCATAGGCTCACGTCTTTTTCTCCGATTTTCCCTCTCTACATAATTTGGTGTTCGCTCAATTCCCTCAATCAAAGAGTCTACTTCTTCCAATTCATCAAGTTCTAATTGACCACCACTTGCTATTTCACTCTTGTGAAATTCGTAATATTCTTCCCAAACATCTTTGAGTTCGTCGATTTCTTCTGGTGTATAATCCTTTGGGGATTTTTTGACAAATCCATCCATTTCGAGGTTTTCACGTTGAATGGTTATGAAATTATTTCTAACATATTCTTTCCCATTAACTTTAGTGGCTGGGAGTCCCTGCATTCGTTTCAGTTCTTCTAATTCTTCTTCCATTTCTTGCCTGATTTCATATTCGGGGGTGTAATGAACAGCTTCTAGGATTTCTAAGACTTCCCTGCCTAAATTGTCTTCTTCGTCCTCATCTGGGTCCACCATTAGTTTTGTCTCTTTCGGATCCTTAGGAGTAGAGTAGTATGGAGTGGAAAATTTATCTCGTTTCTGACGATTCTTGTCCTTATCCCAGAACCGTGACACGTAATCTTCAAAATTTCTTTTAAGATAACGTTTCTGAAGCATATTGTATTGCTCAGGTAAACGGAAATACCTATCGTAGTCCTTTTCTTTCAGTTGTCGCAAACGTTTGACCCAAACATCAACAAATCCTTGACGAAGATTATGAAATTCAAAATTTTGCCTGTCGAATTCCCCTAAACTTGTATCTGCGTCTAATTCCTCTGGAGTCATTCGGAATATTGTAAGGGAACGTCCGAGTTTCTTTTCCAATTTATTAATTCGTTCTCGCATTTGGGACTTTTCCTTGGAGGTTTCAGTTTCTTGAATGTCATCAATCAATCCATCAATAAAGCTAAGATCAATGTGATCCAGAGGTTCCACTTTTTCTTCATCTGTGCCACCGTCACTGTCTTCATTCAAATCCTCCGAGTTTATTTCAAAAGTTCCAGTAGTTTTTCCAACAATACTTGCCCCACCACTCGTATCATTTTTTACTCCAGCTCTTTGCATGGAAGCATATCGTTTAATAGCTTTTTGCATCAATTCAGCCTTGTCTTCGTATGATTCTCTTTGCACTGGTTCTGGTGGAGCTGGAGTAGTAAGAACTAAGAAAATAAAAATAATTAGATTTTACTAATTTTGTTTAATTTTGTTTTATACGAAATTAGCTTACCCTGATCAGGTTTCGGCACTCCAGGCCCAGGGCCTGGGTCTGAACCAGGAACGACTTTTTGAACTGGTCTTGGCACATTGTATATTCTTCCAGCTGTCCTCAAAACAAACGTAATTCCAATTCCAACAATCATGACAATTATCGCATGTTTGATGGAAAGTCCACCATCTTGATTGTCTCGCTCTTCTTGTAAATCCCTATCATCCTGTAAACGTCGTGGTCTCTAAAGTCATAACAAATCAGAACATTAAAATTATCGTATGATCAAGAATACCAATTATTTTGCTCAAATCATAATCGGTATCGTGTAAAGTACAAGGTACGGCTCAATAGTCTGATTTCCCTTACAATGCTGTCGGTATTGTTTAGCAACTTTAAATTATAAATTTATTGTTGATTTTTTTACTTGTTCTTGCTCTGCCATTCTGAAATTGTAGGATTCTAATTCTAAACCATAATCAGCAGCCCAAGTAAACTAATATCACACAGTTCACAAAATTATGAAAAAATTGAAGATTACATTAAATGCAAATATTTGGTTTCCCACAAGATAACATTGACTTTGGATTTGTTGGGTTCCGCGCTCAAACGGATTTGTCGTTCGTCGTGAGTGAGACTTTCTCAAACTTGCTAGTTTTTTTTAATTTAATTTAATTTAATTTCAAACTTTTTAATTTAATTTAATTTAATTTCAAACTTACATTCAACTTTCATTTCATATTTGAAATTTTACCTTAAGAAAGCCGTCGTTAGTAAGATGTTGTTAAAAAGCCGTCATTTTATTACAGCAATTTCTTTTATACGGGCTACGAACAATGAAATTAAGTCAACCAAAATACTTTCTGCTTTGTGTTGTATGAATAATGATGAATCTTTTAGATAAGATTAAAATTTTCTTATGTAATAAGCGGGATGAAATTTTTGTATATTACTAAAATAATTTGACGACTGTTCCGGTAGATAAGATCATTATTTAAGATAGTGTCTGCAAGGGGAGAGCAAGAGCAGTGTATTTGTTAATTCATTAGCAAATTATTGACTTGATTTGACACTGAAATAAAACCAAACTTGAAACTGCAGTCATATCATGGTCATGGTTGATAAATCAGACATGACTCGAATTCAATTTTATTATTTTCTTAGAGACTCAATGTAAGGAAAATGAATTTTAAATATAATAGTGCTGATATTGATTTCAGTTGACTTCACACTGGAAGATTACTTCATAGCTTCATACTTGCTGCAATTGGATTCTTGGGTCTGCACTTCACAAAGACCACATTTTGCTTCCGTACTTTCATGTTGCTATAAAAAGTTATATACGAAATAGGATACATGCACATAATAAGATTGTCAACTGCATTGACGTTAAGGAAAAACAGGAAGGAATTAAAGTTATGGCCTTTCGCCTTTTGGCGTAAGTCTAAGAAATTGTGGTTTCCATATTATTCCATACGTCTATAAGTAAAGCAGTCGAAGTGATACAAGGGTCAACATTTTGACATGGCATTGAGCGTCAAGAGGAAAATCCGGTTGATGGGTGAATTGACGCGATAGTAGGCAGATACGCATATAAAATATGTCAGTTTTTTCAATAAATAGTACATCATCCATCGGTCCATTCACAAATAGTTAAAACTAGTTCATATCTTGAGTTAAAATTTTATGTAAAATGGCGATATTCATCATATTCGCTACAATCTACATGTGTGTTGTGTTCGTGGCTACGTTGTTTGGCAATGGTTTGGTCATCATTACCTGGTTGGTTTACCCAGTAATACGAACCCCTGGGAATTTGTATTTGTTGTCCCTTGCCATAGTTGATTTTCTAACAGGGCTAGTCCAAATGCCAATCATAATTGGATACATGATCTCAGAAACATGGCCGTTTGATAAACCTACATGTTTCTTTTATCTACTTAGTGCTTGGATTGTTGTGAGTGCATCCATTCTTCATCTCCTTGCAATTGCTATTGATCGTTATCAAATCGTGTACGATGGAATTTCATATCTACAACGTAGATCCTTGCGATCCGTAACCTTGCGAATTATTCATATCTGGATGTTCAGCATTTGGCAAACGGCTCCCGTCATGTTTTCATGGAACAACACTTCCTCAACTTTGGAAACAACGAACAAATGTGGAAGTGCCCCACCGAAAGCAGTAAGAATTCATCTTGCTTTTGGAGTATTTTATCTTCCCCTCATGATCATGGCTGGCCTTTATCGAAGCGTTTACAAGGAAATTCAAAGGAAAGTGTCCGGGAAATTTCAAACCAAGAACGAAGACAAAGAGGACAGTAGTACGAGCACAAGTACAAACACAACGACCGTTTCCGTCGTTAACGCCCGACCTGGGAATCGAAAGTCTGAATTTGTTATTACAAACGCCAAGCAAAGGAAGGAGGTCATAGCCATGGCCAAGGAAAGACGTGCAACGAAGACGCTGGGAATCATTATTGGAGCCTTTGTCATAAGTTGGGCCCCATTTTTCATCATGTATCCTATCATTGGTCTCCTGTCCAATGATTTAACACCACCTACAGAAGTTTTTATTTTGATTCTTG
>WJEZ01001603.1:0-16757 GCA_009869925.1 Thalassaphorura encarpata
GCGTTAGTGAAATTGAAGTCAAGTCAAGGAAATGGAAAGGATTGCTTATTATATGCTTCATTTCATTGGAATGATGATGATGCTCGTTCTTTACATCTCAAGACTTGTGGAAACTTTTCTCTTTGCTTTTGCCTTTGCCTTGAAAAGAAAATTATCTGGATGAGCTTGACATTCTATAGCTGGCTTGGTGTAATTTCAAAAATACGCACGCTCTGCGCAAGCCCCAAAATGACTTTAATATATAATTTCCATACAAGCTTTTTATATGACAGCTTGTACCTTGAGTTTCTTGTGAGCGTGAATTAATTAAATCCGTAATTACCTGCAATATTAATTTAGCACTGTTGTGAGGACTCGTATGCATGCAATTTCTTAAGTAATGGCTTAAAATTCTTCATTAATTACACAAGGTTAAATTGCAATGTGTTCTTATATCCTCATTAATTTTTAATGAAGGATCACATTCCCTTACTTACTTCCAAATTAATGAGGAAAGCTTCATTAGTAATTCTTAAGAGACTGGGACGCACTCAGCTAGGCCAGGCCAAACTTTGTTCTTGACTTGGATAAGAAATTAGAACGGAAGAAAGGGATGATAAAGACATCGTATATGCTTATATCGCAGTATATATAGAGCTATATATAGGTATATAGAACATGTACCGTAGGATGTACGAATAAAAAATGTCCTCTCAAGGTGATAGCAATTAATCTTCAAAATTATAATGAAATGATCATTAGGACAAAATTAATGTGGTAATTCTGTACGCGACAACGGTTTTAAATTACGATTTTCTTGCTTACTGAGCTGAACGAGAACCCAATTTGGAAAATTCCTCACATATTTAATAAAACTAGAGGAAAAAATTATTACCTGAATTTGTCGAAGCGTTTCTTGCAAAATATTTCTCTCAGCTGAGACGGAGGCTAGTTTAGATTTTAGCCCAGTGAGGTCAGTCCGATTTGCAGGGACAGGAGTTGGAGTCATCATGACGTTGTTATTCGTAGAAAGAATCTGAAATTGCACAGAATAGAAAAACATCATGAATTTAAATTGAATGCATTTACATTAATGGAACCTTGAGCTTCTTCATAGCCAAGCCATAGACAAGGAAATTACACAGCACTACGTCTGTACGTACGTACTATTTGCTATTGCTATTTCATTTCTTGCTTCTGGAATTAAATTCCGCAGCAAATAAATATAATACAAATTGACTAAATGCGTCATTATCGTATATTTGATGAATCAATATTTTCCTAACCAAAAATACCCATCCGACCCTAAAATCTATGGGAAAATTAAACCTGTCGTACATTTTCCTCTTTGGTCTTTACAACGCCTACGGGATCTACCCAAATTGAAACACAGGTAGCTCTGAAAACATCAAAGAAAAGTTCCTATCCTGTAGTATTAAGATAAGCTGGGCTGTTGATTCAGAATTCAAGCAAAAGCAAAGGAATCAAACACAATGTTCAAAATACGAAGGAAATTCTTTTCTAGATTCTGTAACAGTTAAAAAATTGTCATTGCCATATTTTTATTTCCGTTTTCCTGGAAAATAAAATAAAGGAACAAATGATCATGAATGAAAATTTCCGCTCGTGTTTGTTCAGGACATAAGTTGGAAGTGAATGTGACATTTTGACATTGATATGACTCAAGACTCTGAGTCTACTATTTGCACACTCTTGAGGAGGAAATGTCTAGGGAAACAAAGAAATGGAACCAAGAGATGTTCCCTGGTTGGTTTTAAGTAATCCCACTCTCCCAAATGTCGTCGTAGTTTTTCCCAAAGACCAAGGCCAGGACTTGTTTTTTTAGTACTTATCCAACTTTTCTTCCACTTAACTGCTACAAAGTCTCAAAGAAAAAAAGTAACAAGACTACGGACGACGACGACTCACTATTATTCTAAATTAACTGAACAGTAGGCATTGCATTAGGCTATATATGTCTTAGGCAGCGGCAATACTTTTCTTAACAAATTGTCATGTCTTTTCTGTCTCAAAAAAGTTTAAATTAATTTTGATGGACTTAAATAAATTGAACTGTCCTGCATTCTGCCACGCCCAATTCTGTGCGTTTTCCTATTGGTCAGATTTAAAGCCACTTACAGCCCAGGTTTGAATTTTAAAGCCTCTGATTGGTTATAGCAGCTGAATGGGAGCGGTACATTTAAAATTAGGGGAATAGCACTTCACCTGGAATTATTGCACTCGGGTAACCAGATTAACTATTAACCTTAGCCAGAAAATCGTTTTTCTGAGAGAAGCAATCAACTCTTGAATTAACCTCATCAGTTGCCATGCTATGCTGTGCTATGTCAAGTTTAGCTTAGCCTCGAGTCAATTCCGTTACTACTGTTAATAACATATACTGGAGTATCCATTACATTCAACTCTGGCCTGGGCCTGGATCATGGAGCGGTGAACCCGGGTAATCAATTAACGACCAGGCCAGGCCAGAGACCACCAGACTCGACCCGGGCATTACGCATTAGGGCATCAGCTCAACTCAACTATAATGTAATGCAATGAGAATGGAAATGGAAATGGCAAGCCAATCTCTCCTAGTCATTTTCTTCATTTCCTCTCTGGCTAGAGAATCATTAAGTTCCTCCAGTCTAGTCTAGTCTACCCGGGCATCGGTTTCAATTACGATCCGAGGAAATTTAAAGAAAAGAGCAGACGAGACGAGAGGTCAAACCTTGTTACCCGGATTTTGTCTACTCAAGTTAAATTGACAAAACCAAGGCAAGCTGATGGAAAAAGTCTAGTGAGATCTCTGAGCATAAAATTTCAATAAAGATTTGCAATTTTTTTTTGCATGTTAGCTTAAAGCTCAGCTCAATCCTTATCCTTGCATAAAAATTTATGAACCGACTGGGATTTGAACCTAGGGCGGAAATAATTGCAATCAACTTCCGGAGAAGAAGAAGCAAAAAACAAAAATGACAACATAACATTTCATTTTTTTTTTTTGTATTTTTTGGAAGAGAGCCAAACCCAGTACTACTTGTACTTGTAGTTTGAACCATAAGAGCAACAAAGTTAAAAAAAACCAACCTAAGCCAAGGAATTCAAATTTACGAGTTCCCCACTAATCGTAAAGCAAAAATGTCCGATCTCAAGGAAAAATCATTGAAACCGCGTGCGTTTTCTTTTCCAATCAATGTTATTTATTCGTCTTCTTGATTCACCCCTGGGGAACTCATTCGTTCGTTTCTGTCCATTTTTTTTTCAACGGCTCAGCTGAATTTTGGACATAATCGTTTTGCTGATATTGGCTTTGGTGTCTTGGCTGGCACAGCTGGTGAGATGAAGTACAAAATGAACAAGTAGTTTGGCTCATCTTGGCTCAAGAAGTGAATTGATTCAGATGCTGACGCGCCATGCGGTACTCGTTCCTTGTCAGTGAAAACAAAGCCAGCCAAGAAAATTACTAAAGATTAATTAAAGCAGCAGCAGCAGCAAATCTTGAGTCATGTCACTCGGTTAATTATAATTTCTTGGATCTTAGACTCTAGATCATCCCGGAGGGTCTGCCAGAACAAGCTATCCGGGTAGAATAGAAATTTTGGCGGGGGTATTTGAACATACCCCTTAGTGAAGCTCAAGTCTTGCCTGCCTACTGCCTACCCTTTGGCTTTGCCAATTTGAGTGATGATCAAAATGATGTTCAATTCCCAAACTAATGAATTCCAGACTGTCATTTTCAACTACCAGCTGACGCCGCACTTACTCGGCACTTATCAAAGACAAATTCCATTGTACTCGTATTTCCTTCCATCCTGATACCCGGGTCTCTTGCCTTATACCCGGGTGACAGCCGTAGATAGGTTTTAATTCAACTTGGCCTGGCCTGCCAATATCCTTCTTACAAAATTGGCCTTGCCTTGTCTTGTCTTGGCCCCACGCCCGCCCTAGCCTACTATTATTATTCTGTATTCTACATTCTACATTTGCATTTGATTAACCCAATCTAATCTAAATAAAAAAAGCCAAACCCAAGACTCAAGACGGGTAATTCGTCACCATCACTTTATTTTTTCGGGTATCGCACGGAGTGGCACGAACCAAAGAATAATTTTTTGGCTTAGCATTTTCTGCACATTCGTTCCAGACACAAACACGTGGCGTTGCCTGGCTTGGCCTTCAAAGGAATTCCAGTCAAGTCAAAATCAGAGCCAAGCCAAGCCAAACTGGGTAAAGTTTTTGCCTGGATTGCTCTCAGGAATTCGGAGACAAAAGATTAATGACGAAGCCGCCGGGCTGCACGGCACGGCACGAGAGTGAAAATGCATGGCCATGCCAATGGCATATGTACATGTACGTACGTTATTTGGAAGGATTGCATGATTAATGGGAGCTCCACCTTTCCTCAAGACGAGATCAAATTCCCCACTCTACTCGTTTGTCTTTCTTTTGGGAAAACCGAAAAAAGGAACGTATAGTACCACTACCCGGGTAATTTCGTCCGTATAGAAGCAACAACTTTGTCTGCATGCTTCTACAAAATTTTTGAAATTTGTTATTGACAATTTGACTCTTGGCAATGGCAGAGGGTAAAGTGTGACATACATGAAATCGTCCATAAACTTTAAACTGTTCCATCCTAAAAGACAGCAGCACGCAGCAGCAGCAGATTTAACGATTGAGCGACAAGGACGGAAATTAGATTTTTTGACACTTATGAACCCAAGAATGGCTGAGGGTGAGAAACCTGAAGATGTCATTAGATCAGATATATGGCTAAGCTTCATAATTTAGTCCACTATTTTAGATTAGGTCATCATTTTGGCCATTTTTGAGTAAAATTGAACTGTAATTCTTATTGTTGTCGAAATTTAGCATCTCAAAATCTTTCCTGGTCTTCTAAACCGTTTTTTCTTTTACTCTGAGGTCTTTTTTCGTAACTTTTTCAAGCACTTTGCCTACTAGTTGAGTTCCCTTTGCACTTTTATCCTTTTTCCTTGCCATGAATTTAAAAAGAAGAATTAAAACTTTTTTCATCCTTCCTTGTACATAAATCCACGCCTAGTTGTATGTAGTCCTATCTCTTCCGCTTCCTTAAATCAAAGAAAAGTTTTTGCAAAGAGCACAGGCACAGGCTGAGTTCTATCCTATCCTAGGCTAAGTCTCACGTACAATTATTATTGTAAAGCAAAAGCAGTGGAACATATATACAGAGCTTATGTTCTTAGCCCCGTACAAGTTTCGGAAGCTGTGCTCACCCTTCTCTCTAATGAGAAATGGTTGTTAGACTGAGTGAGTTGTACAAATAAACTTGTAAGAAAACACACAGTCCAATTTGTGAATCTGTGAAGCTAAAAATAGCTGGCTGGGGCGTCTCTTGTGCCCTGTCCTCTTTAACGAGGACCTTGCCATGCCTTTCCCTCCCAGCTTGTTTCCTTGTCTCAGCATTAAACACTTTGTACTTTGCATTTCCTTTGATGATTTTCAAGAGACATAATCATTCAAATGCAAATCCATGACACATTTAGGATTTAAACCTCAGGCCACAGGGTCTAAGCCCAAATAATGAACTCATCAAGCTGAAGCTGAGTGAGATCCACAGGACAGGAGTTCCAGTTCATTAAACTCCTACGATCATGGAAAACGCATGACAAGGAAAAACAATTAAGGTTTAGATATTTGGTTGTGAAGGGCCAATTCGCCTTAGGAGCTTATGTAAGAAAAAAGCATCAGGCATTAGGCAGGTTAAGAAATTAAGCAAAGGACTGTTAGCCAGATGCAAATCAGACTAATCTCAAAAACCTGCTTGCCTTGAGCATTTAAGTACATTAAAATTGCTTTTTCTGGCATAAAAGCAAATAACAAGTGATTGTGAGCTTTGACTTGGCTCAAGCATTCGAGATATGCAAAATTTAACTTGGCTGATATGATTATGACCTCTCGGAGACTTGAATTAATTTTCCTTGACCTCAGAATTCACAACCTTAAATTAAGTCCGTTGTTTGGAGCAGTATACAAGGAAATACGAGTCTATTGCACTCTATTTGAATAAAATTTAGCTAGTCTAGCAATTCTTGAGCCAGATGATGCCAATGCCAGGCTAGCGTGCAGCCATAATAAAGTTTGCTCTTATATTTTGCATGTCAAGTCCATCCCATGCTTTTCCCATGTTTTCTGTAGGCTACTTTTCCTTTCTCAAGTCAAACGCAAAAACCACAGGCAGGCAAATCTTGACTTAGTTTCTTCTTCCTCAAACTCTCAGCTCAGCATGAATATGAACATGCTCTGTTTAATCTACTTTCAAAAAAATTGTGATTTATTATACAAGGAAATAAATAAGGCGTCCACAAAATGTCACGTTCACGTAACGTTTTCTTCCTTGCAGCCGTTGCAGCTAGAAAATAGAGTCATCTCATCTCAAAATCCAAATTCACGCTAGCCAAACTAATTTCCAGGCGGTCCTAGCCCCCGTCCCCACCCGGGGTATTTGGCCTGAGTTTCAGCCTTTTATTTTTATATCTAATCATCCCAGGGAATGAGCAACGACACAAATTAAGAAGAACTAACTCTTTTACGCTCCGCTTCTCAGTTTATTTTATTTTACGAGTCGCAGTTCGTAAGTTTTAATAATAAATTCTTGGGCGGTCGCTCGGTCACGCATTTTGGATTCAGTTCTTGCACAATGCGTGACTTACTGTAGACTACCCGGGTAGTGTCTGGTTCTGGCTAAGGCTACACTCTTCGTTTCGGGTAATTTAACGTAGCAAAATGTGGAATTGCTATGGAATGCGTGCGAAAGCGAAGGATGAGGACGCCCTAGATGACAAAATACTAGAGAGAACCGAATAAACACTAAAAGCCTTGCCAAAATAAAAACTTGACTTGACGTGACGTGACGTGACGTGACAGACAGTCCAACCACCAATGCAAAAATCCGGGTAAAATCGGATTAATCAAACTTTTGAAGATGATGGAGCCGTAAACGTAGCTGTCAAGTTAAAATCCATGCAACGCCTTATTTGGCCACAAAATCCAAAGCTTAATGCTAAAACGAGTCAAAGAAACACTAAATTTGTGATTAAGGACAGGAAATACTAAATATGCACACGTTCAGGCGAAAATGCAATCATTAACTCTGAAACCAACGGTGTCACTCATGGAGGCAATTAATGTTCTATGATAAAGTGAGTATAGCCAGGCTATATGGCGATATAACCTTTGACATGACACGTGGACCCATGCCACAGACGTGACACTCACTTACCTGGACTTCCTGCTCCTGCCTTTAGTTTTAGTTTCCTGAATTATTAATGGAAAGCAACAGCCATGCCGGTAAGGACTACTATAGTACTAGGGAATCGCGTATCACTATAGTGTATCGCGTGCCTCGTGAAATTCCAACTGCGAAGTTCCTCTGCTGCTAAGTGAAAAACTCCCAAGTCATGTCATAAATCGAAAAAGGGTCACCGCCCGTTTCCGGGTCCGAGGGACTAGTTTGACAAATTGCTTTTGAAATTACAAACTGGGAAAAAGTGCTTCGTTCGTGATAGCAGGTTCGACATGCAATGCAATGCAATCCACGAGTTTTTCTCTTTTCTGGCAAAATTGTATTCCAGCCTAGCCTGACTTTCTTGGCTAATTGTGCCCGTGCCTGACTAACTAACTTTTAAAACTAGTCATTAAATCCCCACCTACGAAACAATAAACGCACATACAGGCAAAATGAACTTGTACGAACGTATGTGTACATATGTCTGAAGCAAAAGTAAATTTTCAAACCCAGAGCACCAATTCACACACTTGACATTTGGTTTTGCTCGCACGAGCCCATGTGTAAGTGTAAAGCAATAATGTTTATTGCCACCAAGGGTCAAATTATTCTGCAAAAATTGCCATTGCCATTTAACCATTGCCAATTCGGAAAAAGTCTGAGCTGTTAGTTAGCAGCTTGAAAGAAGAATGTCGACTTTTTCTTCACTTGGCTATTCCCTTGAGATTTGATCCGATTCAGTTCGAATTCTACTAGGAAATTGAAAATAGAAATAATTAGAATTAATTTTTTTCTGTCCGATGTCAAACGTCGGACTCAAATCATACAGATTACTGGCAACACGAACTTGTGCCTGTACTTTTGTCGCAAAAGCAATGAATGTACGAGAATTCCCAAGAGAAACCAAAATAATAAGCTTCCTATTCTGAGTCTGACACATTGTTCAGCTTTAGAATCTCTTCACAATCGCATCACAATGATAAATAGCCTGGAAGGAATCCCAAATGGATTCTACCCACTTCCCACTTCACACACAATGCCGGAATCGGAGATCTAATGCCCGGAAAATGGTTCTTCCTTTTGAGTTGAGTTGACTAGGAGAGATCTCCGACTGTCAAGCCACTGCTGTCTGCCATTCACACACAATACCTCATGTTAAATGTATCGAGTAAGGACTAAAGCTATCCTATGCTACACGTACACGTACTCGGCTTTTGTTTAATTTTCCGGATTTACGGATCCGGCATGGTGTGAAAATTATTCATTTTGTTCAAATCCACTAGGCCTAGGCTAGGCATAGGCCTGGGAATTCGCATATGCTGAATCCGAATTTGATTTAATCAAAGAACCTACCATGCATTTGAACGAATTTTTGATGACAAGCCTCATATCTCACCAAATTGGCAACATTTGAGCTCAAAAATCGTCAAAATGCATACGTTTGCGAAAAGGATAAGATTTTGCGAATAAGCTTGAGCCAAAAACCGAGTGCCACAAAATTATTCATATATTTTCTGCGTATAAAGCCGAATGAATTCAATATTAGTAGGACACGAGGGAAATGCCATACCATGGTTTTGCTGAGTTGTTCCGATTCGGATTTATTCAGTCTGCCTGGATACAATGCAAAGGGTGAAAATGGGGCGAAGTCACGGGGAATATCAACAGTCTCCATGGTATGGCTCTTTTCGCAAATTCCCATGGGGGATTAGATTATATTCCATGTATGTATAGCGTATACATGTACACGATCCACTCCAATTTGTTGTACCCATGCATTCACCAATACCATCCAATTTCATTTTGTGTACTGTACTACGTACGTACTTTGATCTCCTCACTTCACTTCAAAATGTATATCCGAATGAATCAGGAATCAGTCCGAGAATTCGGGACAGGAGCATAAAATTTATTCCCATGCACCCTTGCGTAAATAATTAATGACAGGACCCGATGTTCCCTTGTCTTCTCAGTTCTCACTCAGACAAAGATCAATGATGACTCAACAGTGCAGTGGTAGAAATATAGCCTAGAGCAGGAATAACTGATTATTATGATGATTGGACTCGACATGGCTAATGGAAATGGCTGGCTTGGCTTGAAATGACAGGACCCTATGTTCCCTTGTCTTCTCAGTTCTCACTCAGACAAAGATCAATGATGACTCAACAGTGCAGTGGTAGAAATATAGCCTAGAGCTGGAATAACTGATTATTATGATGATTGGACTCGACTTGGCTAATGGTTAATGGCTAATGGAAATGGCTGGCTTGGCTTGACTGACCACAAGAAATGCTGTAGCAGTAGCATGAAAATAGGACGCTAGAGAGTTCAAATGCCTAAATAATAATAGCTGACTCAAATGTTTGGCATTTTGCAATGCAGTTCGTTTAAATGCCCTTCATTGTTGGTATCTGCATCCTCCATTACATATTTAGGTGGCATTTGTACTTTTTTTCGCAGTTGGTTGGCAGTTTACGTGAGTAGGGTAATGGCATGGGCATACTATATGGGTATTTTTCCACAGTCTTGTTCAGTTCTTTATTTCTCTATCTCTCAATAGAAAATCGATTCGGGTCTCACTAGTCAGTGTCAAATGCAGGTCAGTCCGATAAGACTGGCGGATTCTGAGTGAAAATGAATAGACTATGAGGTAAATATGTACATGGTCATCTGCCCTGGCAGAATTACGAAGAAAATATTATGTAGAAACCTGAAAACCCTCCTCTAATACTTTTTCTGGATGGGTTTGAACGAAGGGAAAGGATTTGGGAATTTTCTATATTCTGAATTGCCACACACATACATGCAATTTGCATAATGCAGTCTGACTACATGCAAAAGATGATTTGCCTAGCCTGCGGTTTCCCTACCCATGCTTTGAGTTTTTATGGCGATATAAGGATTTTGTTCCGATTCTCAAGTAAACTGCCTGACTAGGTCGATCCGAGCGAAACGTAGTTACGGAAAAACGGAAAACCGGGTAACCCTTCACGAAACTTGAGTTTCCTTTCCTTGCACAGGCACATGTCATTCTGTAATTTTCCATAGTTTTTGAGACCTACTTTTGCTTTCCCTTGCATTGGTTTTGAGATTTCATCAATTTAAATTTACATAATAATGTAGCATTTGAGAGACAGATTAGCATTTTAGTGTCAATTTTCTCACCGCCCGGCGCGACGTCGCGTATATTCTTCAGGCTGGGTGGCTTCAACAGAAAACTAATTTGTCCTTCTGTGGCTTGGCCTGGCCACATAAAAATTAAAGACCCAAAGGACAGGAAAGGAAAAAGGAAAGGAAGGATGAGAAATGAAAAATCTAGAATCTCGTCTAGAAGTCTAGAAAACTAAAAGTGAGTTAATAAAATTGAATATGCTCTCCGAGCACTCGTAATACTTGAGATTAACGGGTTCCTCGACATGAACTTTTGATTGATTTTATAACCCTTGACTGAATCGCACCGCACCGCAAGTCACTCACGTTTCATACGTTTTTTTTTGCACTTGCAATGCACGTTTCAGATTTTGGCAACGCAATCGAATCGAATCAAATGAAATGCTAAATGCATCTAAACTTTCTAGACGACAAGAGGGCAAAAACCCTTGAAAGAAATGTAAATGTAATCGCAAGAAGTTGAAAATGTATGTAATGCAATTGAATGATGACACAAATGGGCACTTTGGGACTAAAAGAGAACAATAAATTCAAAGATTTTGGCATCAATTGCAAATCGAACGGAAGTACTACTACTACGCAGATCATTATCGACATTATATTTATAGTCATTGGGTTTGAAAATAAAACTCAAACGTAATGAAAATGAATTCGACGTGGGTGTTCTTAGTCTTATTCTTATTTTTAGCAATCAAAATTTAAAAAATAATGTAAAAAAACTTACACGCTGTTCCATTTTGGAGCTAAGAAGAGAAGAACGACACTTTATCCCCCATAAAATCCGACCGAGTGTCTTGAACTGGAAACTGGAACATCTGACTGACTAATGTAATGTACAAACTTTTGTCCTCGTCTTTCTTCTTTCTTATGAAAATTATGATGATTCTCTTCTCATCCTCATCTGGCTAGAGTCTCTCTAATGAAGTTGTGTTCCATTTTCTCTTCTTGTCTTCACCCCCGCTAGGGTAATTGAGTTGGGGATAAGTTAACTCAGCATCCACAGAGCACAGCACTTCCAAAGTTAATAAAATTCAGAAACGTTGGAACTTTATTGAATTTTCCATTTACTGTCTTCCCTTAGGGATCCAGTTCCAGGATTCAGCTTTCAGCTACATTTAATATCACTCACTTTAAGTACAGAACTGACAGAAACCGGATATTACTCACTTTGGTCTTCCTTTTATGAAAAGTTCTTCAAAATGTCAACAAAGGAAGGAACAAGAAGGAAGTCCAATCTTGACTTGAGTTCAAACCCTGGAAAATGAAATCTGACATCTTGACTTGAGTTTAAACCCTGGAAAATGAAATCTGACAGACTTAAGGGCATCCGGTCAACCCACTTTTCAACAAGAAAACTAAAATGTCCGGTAGTCTAGTCCGGTGTATAAGAATTTATGTAAGAGCAGCCAAGTCAGATACACAACCAACCGTCTCGGAACCTTTGAACAGGAACCGGATATTACTCACTTTGGTCTTCCTTTTATGAAAAGTTCTTCAAAATGTCAACACACAAAGAAGAGCACACAGGATTTTCAATCTTGACTTGAGTTTTAACCCTGGAAAATGAAATCTGACAGACTTGAGGGCATCCGGTCAACGGTCAACAAAAAACCTAAAATGCCCGGTAGTCTAGTCCGGTGTATAAGAATTTATGTTACGAGAAGCCAAGTCAGATACACAACCAACCGTCTCGGAACCTTTGGCAAAACTGTTTCATTCCACTGGAAGGGAATTCGGTTTTTTAGACGAAACGAAAGACGAGGCTTCTGTGTTATTATGTGTATGCGTACGTACGTATCACTCGAGGCGGGTAACTTCTTTGTTCTGGCCTGGATGGACTGAAGTCCAGAATTCTAGAATCCNACCGTCTCGGAACCTTTGGCAAAACTGTTTCATTCCACTGGAAGGGAATTCGGTTTTTTAGACGAAACGAAAGACGAGGCTTCTGTGTTATTATGTGTATGCGTACGTACGTATCACTCGAGGCGGGTAACTTCTTTGTTCTGGCCTGGATGGACTGAAGTCCAGAATTCTAGAATCCATAGCAATGCATGGCAGTACCCGGTTTCTGTCTGTCTGTAGTAATTTTCAGGGTGGTTGGTACAACAAGGTAAGGTACTACGTTACGTACTACTGGCCTAGGCCTAGGGTTGCATCGTGAAGGAATTCAAAGTCTTCTAAGCATGAAAATAATTCCAAGAAACTTTTGCAATAAAATTCCGTACACATCGCATATTTAGTATTCTATAGTTCTAGCCTAGTAGACACAAGATCTTGGCGCTAATTTTAACTATTGCGCGCTTTACGCCTAATGCGCGTAGAAAAAAAACTGAAAATTTAACTGTGAGTGTGGTTTTAAAAACCATTTTAGCAAAATAGGCAAAATAAAATCTGACACCTGAGCGAAAACAAGAACAACGTAACAAAATCCTTTTTATCGAGTAGCGAACGCCCCTTAAAACTTTGACGATCTCTTGAAAATGGCTGTTGAATGGCAAGAGTTGTAATATTTAGGATTAAATTAAGTGCACTTAGCTGGAGATAACGACGAGACGGGAGGAATGACGAAGGAAGGAATAGAAGCAAAATATTATGCGCTCTGCTGGAAACTACTTATTCGGTACGACCGACAGCAATAATGGAATGTCTAAGGCTATGGCTGGATGCTGGAATATCATTGCCATTGCAAAAATATGAAAAGAGGAGCCATTGCGAATACGATTGCCATTTCTTCAGACATTTTGCCCACTTGCTTGACTGTCATTTCGCATAAAATTAGGTCCATTTCATCCGAAATAGAATTTGGGGCTGCAGACATCAGGAATTTCTGGCAACATTTCCTTTTCATCTCATTTTTCCAAAATAAGAATTTCATAGCACAATACAAAATTTAAAATTTGCAATAATATTTTCTCTCATTTTAATTCGATCTTCACTTTTGGAGCTCATAATTACACTCGTAATATCATTATCAGCGTAAGACGCAAATTTGGCAACCAGAAATTACAATAGTACGGTAATCTATAGTAATAAAATTACAAGTCTCTTTTCCTTAAGTGAATTTACGTAACTTGTAACTATTAATATTAAACCGATGATCACATCACAAAATTGACTGTACTGTAAAGTGTGTCAAACAAAACAATTGATTTCTTTAATTATCATTAACACTTGGCTAAAGAAATACATCAGTCAGTGAATTCGCTTTGATGTAAGTACTACGTCCATCTTATAGTAAAGGTAAAGGAACGATTTTTCTTAAATGCAGCCAAAATTAATTTTCTTCACGTATGAACTTGGGCGTTTGTCTCCTTCGTTACGGCATCGGCAGCACCATCCGTGATTTTGACCCCTGGGGTATTAGAATTAGAATTTGAATTAGTTTCTCCAGAGGGAATACTCATGTCAATCAAGGGTGGTTGTGCCACTGATCCATGAGGTCCTTTGCTTCTGTCTATCTTAGGTTCAGTCTCGCTGTTGCTCTTATCCCCATCAGGGGCACTTGTCGCTACATTATTTCCATTGTTATCCGATTTGAGTTGTTCATTCCACATACTCGCGTACAGTTCTTGTTTGTCCATTAGTTCATCATGTCTAATAAAAATAAAAAACATTAAAATTATATTAAATATTAACTTTTGTCTGACTTACGTTCCACATTCTGCAATGATTCCATCCTTAAGGACTAGAATTTGATCTGCATTGACAATTGTCGAGAGCCGATGAGCCACTATGATTGAAGTTCGATTTTCACACAATAATTGCAAAGAGCTTTGGATTTGTCTCTCTGTATGAGTATCCAAGGCAGATGTGGCTTCATCAAGTAAAATCACTGCTGGATTCTTAAGTAAAGTCCGAGCAATTGCTACTCGTTGTTTTTCTCCTCCACTCAATTTTAATCCTCGTTCCCCTACTCGAGTATCATAGCGTTCGGGAAAGGTCAAGATTTTGTCATTAATGCAAGCGGCCCTTGCAGCCTCAATCACAGAATCTTCTGAAGATCCCATACGTCCGTACATTATATTGTATCTAAGGAAAAAATTAATGATTAGTATTAAATATTAATTTATTTTATTCATTAACTTACTTAATAGTGTCATTAAATAGAACAGTATCTTGAGGTACGACTCCGATGGCTTTCCTCAGAGATTCTTGCGTGACTAAGCGAATGTCTTGTCCATCAATCAAAATTTCACCATCAGTCGGATCGTAAAATCGAAACAATAGACGAATTATTGATGTTTTTCCAGAGCCAGACGGACCAACCTTCAAAATTATTAAAATTAACACTAATTATCAAGAATTAATAACTAAATTGACTTGACTAACAAGTGCAATTGTTTTCCCTGCAGGGACTGTGAATGAAATCTTTTCTAGCACCATTCTTTCAGGCAAATAGCCAAAGCTTATATCCCGAAATTCAATTGACCCTTGTTTGACCTCAAGGTCAATCGCATTTGGATCATCTTTAATTTCTTGTTCTTCCTTGAAAAGGTCCAACATGTTTTCCATGTCAATGAAACAACGTTGAAGCATTCTGTGAAAAAAAAAATAGGGAAAAATTACGAAAATGCATAAAATTGAAATATTTGCGATTTGAATTACCTGTAATAAGTTCCAAAGTAATTTAATGGCGCGTAGAGCTGGAGCAAATAATTTGTAAAGAGGACATAGTCACCAACAGTGAATCCTTCATGATTTACGACCATTTTGACACAAAGTAAAGAACCAATGAGCAATCCAGCATTAATGAGGACCAATTGAACCATGTTCAACAAACAAATACTCGCTGTTACTTTCCATTCTTCTTTTTGATATCGTAAAATTGAATTTGCATAGCGCTCTGTCTCGTAGCCTTCATTGGCGTAGTATTTGACAGTTTCAAAATTGAGTAAAGAATCAATCGCTTGTTGTTTTTGCTCATTATCAGCTTGATTCATGGAACGTCTAAACTTTGTTCGCCATTCCGTGATTGTAAAAGTGGCAATCAAATAAATGACCATTGTTACAAATACAATGAGACCAAACCATCCATTGAAAAATGCAGTAAAGTACACGATTGCAATGATAATGTCAGCAATTGTTGGCAGGATGCTGAAAATGAGGTAATTTAGGATATTGTTAATGCTGTCTGTTCCTCGGTCCATGGCACGAAGAACTTCTCCAGTTTTTCTTTGCAAATGCCATCGTAAACTCAAATGATGCAAATGAGCAAAGAATTTGACCTCGACTTCTCTCGTCGTGTATTGTTCAACAGAAATCCAAAGAAGACTTCGAATATTACTCAACAATCCACTTGTCCCAGCCCCACCGCCTTGGATAACTTTTAGACCCACGTAAATTAAAATGAAGTCCCAACGAAAGTCCAGTTTGTAATCACCAAAGCTAACACTGTAGACGTATTCCTCGGAAACTGTTGCATTTGATGGTGTCATGCTGTCCACTGGTAAAAATAAAACAAAATTATGATTAGATTTAATCCAAAAATTGCCTAAATTTTACTTACCAATCTTTTTGCTGTACAAAGGAACATAAACATTCGTGATTCGACCAAGGACCAACATCCCAACGCAGATAAACACGTAGAATTGTAGCAGACAACTTTTTCTGGGCCAAATAAATGGGGCTAGCATTTTGATTTTTCTTCCAAGTCCACGAAATGGTGACCCTGTTGCAGTTCCATCAGAATTTGCTGCATCATTTTCTGAAAATTCTCCAGGTGGATGAAGTCGAGTGAAACTATCACTGTTTTGCAGGGATGGGATTCCTGGAGCTTTGAGTCCCAGCACGAAAATCCCAACAGTGATACAATATTGAGACAAAAACAAAGAGAATCGGATGATATCTTCTGCTGTCTTCATATGGAAAAACCAATTGATGCTCCTAACATTAAGGAAAGCCAAGTTCTCTGTGCCCATGACCCAAGTCCAAATGATGAGAAGAATTAACCCGTGACCTTTGCGTGGAACTGTGGGCAACATGTAATTTCTTTCCTTGAGAATCAAAATACAAACCATTGGCCAAACGACTAGCCCTTGAGCCAAGGTCAGGAGTTGATATCCGTATATGATTTTCGGTCGGAGGATAAAGAGTTCAAGTCCAAAGCGGAAAAGTGCCAAAAATGGCATGACTCCGTTTAAGACCATCTAAAAAATATATTTTTTTGAATTTGCATTGCACAAGTAAAATTAATAATTTATTTTTACCTGAAGTCCAAACAGTTGGGAATAAGGTAGTACGTAATGCATGACCAAAGTCGCATATTTCCGATAAAACCATAGCTGAATCAATCCAAAAATGAGTGTGAATCCAAGTGTGACTGATGCAACCGTTG
>WJEZ01001604.1:0-11149 GCA_009869925.1 Thalassaphorura encarpata
CACCTAAGACCCAGTCGCTAGCCAAAACAGCACGTGAGGCTATTACAAGTAAAATTATACGCAAAAGGAAGGAAACGGATTAAATGAAATTGTTGTTTGTGATGAAGTGCGCAAAAAAAATCTATTGCAAAATTCACGCGAGATATTAAGACATGATATACCACGCTACATATACTGCCATGCCATAAATCTCCGTCTTATTTTTGAGCATGGAAAATTGTTGTGTTGTGATGATGATGAACTAATTTGCAGTTTCTACAAGGATTCGTGGGTTGGACTGGTTTTTCCTTAAATTTTCCTTCAAATGCGGGGGAAATCCGGCTTGAGTATTTTGACATTTGTCTCGAGCATTTGCATTCAAGACAAAAGAATTGCGTTTGCGTCTGTGTCTATTTGTGTGTTGGCTAAAATCTTGCACAGATTTTGATAGGAGTGACAGGTACAACAAAACAAAATTGAGAAAATTATCAGGGCGAAACAGACGGGGCGGAACTTAACGTGGATCTCATTGTAAACTTTAAGATGCTCAAATTGGACTAGAGTCAATGTACTGAATGAACTGGGATTTTGAAATTATCGTCGTCTAAATCTAAGTAAGCCCAAGTTTGATATGTCCGTCCATTCCACTTGTACTGCTAAAGCTGAATTTAATTTGTGGTCAACTAAACCCAACTGCTATTAAGAAAAAATTCCCATGTGTTGGCGTTGGCCTAATTTTTTCACTTATGTCAATCATTAATCCCACATTGCACTCGCACAATTTTTACCTGACCTAATTACTTTATTTTTATTTTACGCTGAATTCAGAAACATTGTGTGTCAATATTTGAACTTGTAGTTTAATGAACAATTATAACTCGGGCCCAACTGTATATTGTATACATGTGAGTTCAACTGGTGTGAAAAGTATAATTTTACTATTTTGTGGTTTTATCTATTTCCCTCCACCAAACAAATAATGACATAGGCTTACATGTAATTCGATCAAAATTAATAAATACAAACTCTCGAAACTGGTAAAAAATCTATATACTAGAGAAAAAGAAACAAATTCTTACCAGGTGTCATAGGTTGCTGATTAAGATGAAGATTCACATTCACGTTGTCATTCCCATCTTCTTTCATAAATTCCAAAGTATTATGAGTTTCCATATCCTCTACTACGGCTAAATTATTATTTCCACGACACAGAGGCATTTTTGTTTTGTAAAAATAATTTTCAAAAGTAAACTTTAAATTAATTCACAACAACTTTTAGTTTCTCTTCATATTTGTTTCTTATTTGACATTGACAGGCAGGGCAGGATGTGCCTGAGTCACTTCTCAACATAAACTGAAACACTGTCACTGTCCAAATGGAATTAAATTGTGACCGAATGAGCTCAAGTTAAAATTATCCATAAATATCAACGTACAAACATCCCATTATTCCGTGAGACTGTGACTCCTACAACTTCCCTGAGTACACTGAAGAAACTTTTCTCATTCACTGACTGTAGTCAGTCTACTATTTTTTTTACTACGGACTGAGCTCAGCTCAGCACTATGCAAGCGTACGTTACGTCCACTGTCTAGGCCTAAGCAGTCCGTCAATCATGAGAAAATAAATAATCAGCAATCGGCAACCAGGACTAAATAAGCCTTGAACGCTGTCAACATGAAATGTCCATGTGTCCGCCGTGTCCGCCTGTCAAATTCAAATCAATCGATTTGTCAGATTCAGGTCTAGCGGGTTTCTTTTCTACCCGGGTTAGACAGAAGGTAGAGTTGAAAAAACTCGACGGCTACGTACGTGTTATGTCCCAAATTAACCCGGGATTTTCTTGCCTAAGGTAAACAGTCCAGCTAAGGTCCAATTGGTCATTTATAATTCACGTACGCATTAAAATTGTGTCACGAAAAACACACTTTCGATGAAATTCTTCAGAGAACGGGCACTTGAACATTGTAATTACTCCGAATTTGTTATTTTGGCTTGAAAAATCCGGAGCACAGTACTAATGGTTTGCAAAAATCTTAATCACAATCACAACATGCAAATTGCAAATGTCTCATTTGAAAGTGAGAGAAAATTTAACTCGCTGCTGTGCTGCTAGTTAGTTTAATTTAGGCCGTCTCCTCTACTAATTTAGAAGCGGAGCAAGGAATGCTAATTTGAAATGCGCACGTTTTATTTCTACATTGCACATTGCACTGTCACTTTGCTTGAGACAAAAGCGCTCAGCAGAAGTTCTGCCTGTCGGCATTGACTAACCAAATAAATATTAACCAACTTTCTCTTTTACTAAATGACAACGAGTAGGATCAAAATAATTAACGCCTAGCCCCATAACACAGTCATGTAACAACTTCCTTACCAAATACAAATGCTACTGACTGAGAACAAGAGAAAAAAATTGGATATATGGCTGAATTTTCTGCGTATCGTTTTATTTTGCACAGCACATGCACAACTAAACTGACCAGTCCCAATTTGAATGCAATGAGCCAAAAGCCAAATAGTTATATGTACGTAAGTAAATACATGAATTGTGGATTGTGGATACGGATGAATGGTTAGATGGGTCTTTTTCTATTGTTATGGTTATGACATGTAAAAGCATAAGTAGTGGCCAAAGTGTTAAAGATATAAAGTACATGTGCACTCAAAAACCCATTCACTTCCCTTCTCGTTGACAAAACACATCCGGTATTCATTCTGTAACTCATCATTTTACTAGTTCTTACCTTAGTGACCAGTGACCATTACCATTTCTAACTTCTACAGAAATTCTCGCTGAAAGAGTCAAGAACCATATCAGTATTTCCCAGTTTTGCGATCATTAAAATCAAACATTTCTTCTAAGGGTTTAACTAACAGACAATTTTTCAAATCAATTTCAAAATAAATGCTAAAATACTTGATTTTGATCCTTCATCTAATTTAATTCGAAATTAACTTAAAATTGCAATAGTGTCTCTCCAGCCTAACATGAAATTCTATTAATTTTGTGCCAAATGTACACTGAATGGCAATGTCATATGTTTATGTCTCTCATGAATCATGCTTCGCACCGTATCCGTAGATAAGCTTGTTTATTTTTGGGGTTGAAGTATAATGATTTCCATTGGTAATGATTATGCCCACCAGTAACTATTACAATAAAATACATTGGCCATTGGTGTCGCTTGGACGATGATACTGGCAGTACTATCTTCTAGCACGTAGCTGTAGAATTGGTTCGGACACTGTGTTGTCAATATTTACACGTAATTCAGTAGAAGCTCACTCCTTCAGCAAAAATTTCAGAACGTCAGATATATTAAACCAGTCTTTTTTATTTTTGTAGGTTTTGCGGCACAACTTGGTCACCAGACTGTGAGTACTAATCATAATTTCTGTTTTCCTCTAAATTTTTGTAAACAATTGACTATTTTGGTTCGCAAGTGATGAAGTCATTCAAAATTCTGGCATAGCGACCTTCAGGAGTGGAACCGAAATTGAAAGAAGATTTGACATGACTAAAACCAAGGTCAGAGGTTATTTTATTACTCTTTTTGTTACTCGCACAGTACATCGTACGCGTGCCTCCCAATTTTAATTGTCCAGTCCTGAATGAATTTACAAGATGAGTACTTGAGCTTACTCGCAAGATTCATCATCGAAATTAATGAAATGCTACCCCGATTTGACATGAGGCAACAACAACACGAATATTAGCTTGTGGATTTGATTCAAAAATTAAATATAGCTCCATCAAGATCAGATTCTGGTCTTTAAAATGAGTGTCAAACTTTATAGAAATAGATATTATGTCTACTAATTTAAAGAAGTGATTAAAAAGGCACAAATTTCACAATGATATACTAAATCGTCCTACTATGATTATAAATATTCTTTCCAAATGCGAATACATATTAAAAATATCAAATATCCACTAATTAGTAAGTGTATCATTCAACAATGCAAATTCGATGTAAATGAGTTATAACTTTTTTCATTATTCATTATTCTGCTTGGCTCAAATTATCCGAGATTCATAATGCAAATGCATTATGCACATTCTTTGCTACAGCTACCACACTACCTCATCAATTTTCTCTCAACCCTAATTCTAGCTTTTTGCACAACATAATATTCAACTTGAGTACATGCAGTGCAGTTCCATTCTTGAGATTGGCAATCGACATGGAATAGTTATTTTTAGTCGAATTGAAGTTCTAAATTAATGTTATTACAAAAGTGACCAATTTTTTCATAAACTAATCACAGCTTCTTCATTCCACCTTATATTCAGTTAGAATTATTTACAAGGCACGGGTACGTAGTACGTACGTGCTACGGGCTATGAATGCTTTCACCTAGCAAACCTTCATTTTCTGGCAAGCTTATAGCTTAGCGTAGCTCTAATTATTACACCTCAACCAAGAACAACGATTAACAACATTGGTGTCCATCCATAGATGAATTCAGCCACATTGAATGAATCCTACGAACCACCCCACTCGGAACAATCATATTCTATCTGTTTATGTAACTTGAGCCCAACGTACGTAGGTTTAGGTCTACAACAACTTTTTGCTTTTCAACATCGGCATGTTTCGGAAATATTTTCACCCAGTCACATTAGAACCACAGCCAGAACAGAGCTAAGCAAAGCGGGTTGAATTATACAGCCGTTTTTCTTTATTCTTATTAAATTTATAATCATTTTATACATTATATTTTATGTTCAAAAGATATTAAAACTAGTAGTAAAATACCTAAATTTTTTTGAGAGAAAACGAATACAATAAGGCAATGAAATTGGAATTATAACCTCCAAACTCGTCTCGGTCTTGGCGTGCGTACATCAGTTGCGTCTTTTGTTGAGAAAGAATTATACGATTTTCATCGTATTTATTGAAATTAATTAAGGAGATATTTAAAACACATTGGGGAAAGTTATTGATCGGGTCAAAATGATACAAGCATCGGTGACAGTATCAGATGATACATGGAGAACTCCAAATTTCCGCCAGAACATGGTCTCTAAAATGTAAGTTAGATCGCTAAAACATACGTAGATGTACGTAAGCAGCAATGTAATATACGCAACAATAAGTCTTTGTTGTTAATGTTTAAAAACATTCCGGAGAATCTTAAGAATTTGATAGATTTATTTGACCATAAAGTCGTCAGAGAGTTTATCACGTCTGCTTCTACTACTGATAAAAATCTTAATTCAAAAATTAAATAATTAAAAGCCAGTATTACAATTCGCTATCTGTCTGTGGGAATCGGACCCAGTAAGATCGCGATCTGTGATTGTGAGAGCCAATATGCAAATAATAAGTTCAGAATATTTGCCAAAGTCCATGTTAAAATTCGACAGAATTATGTTGCGTCCCACCCTTCGATTTCGATCCATTTGTCAATTTTTGCCTTTGGTAGCCGCCGCCGCAAATAATTTCTTGGTCAAAAAGTCGAAATTCTGCGACCTCGTCGACTTAGGTTGTATTTTGAGTTCTACTAAAATCTAAAATGGTTGTAGATTTCAGGTTCGTACTAATTTTAACCGTGTGATTTGACTGTTTTATTTGATTCCCCCCAGAGAGGAAGCTATTCAAAATTGTGGTTCAACGACGACCAAAAATGCAGTCGAAATGGAAGGTCAAGTATTTTCCAAAGCTAAGAGCAAAGTGAGATATTACAATATTTTACGATCTGACCTCGTCCTCAAGGTTAAATTTTATTTGATCTGATTGAAATTAACAGGATGAATATTTGAGTTTTGTCGCAAGGCTTATTATTCACATCAATGAAATGGGGAATAAAAATAATATGATGCAGCAGCAACAAGCTGCCTTGAATCAAGCTCAACAGCAACAACAAGTCGGTCTTATTCAACAACAGCAACAACAAAACCAACAAGGACAAGTTGGTAAGGGTAAAATACATACAGGATTTATTAACATCTCAATTTTATTTTCTTCAAATGAGATAGATGAATCTTAGTTTTAGTTCAAGTACATACAATCTGCTTTTTTCTCAATGTTAGCTATTAGATTTAGCCAGGTAGATTTTCTAGGCCTAGGCCTTATGCGTAGAATGTTTCTGGGGTAAGCCAACATGAGAAAAATACGTTCGTCATACGATCTGATCAAAACTCAACGGAATACACGAGGAGAACCAAATCTTGTACATGTACATGTACATATGAATGAAGGGGTAGATTTGTCCGTCGCATTCCCCTACAACTTCTAGTAAATTCCTACAAATATTACAAGAGTCTCCAATATTACATCTGCTCCCTGTCCGTGAAATAGTTCTTGTTAGCAGTGAGGAAATTTTAACCAACATTATGGATAAAAAGAATTATAGAGAATTAGAGAGATGGTTTTATATTAAAACTAATAAAAGAAAATACCCAGAATACACAGGGTCCTCAATGATAAAGAGGGATGGAAATTCTCCATACCCGGGTGTGTTTTCTAATATTGTATTATGAATTTTAGGAATTAATTATTATTTTATTAATTTATTTATTTTTTCTTACATGTTTGTACCCAAGGCCAAACAATGCTCCAAGTTCCCATCATAGGAGTTCAGAATCAAAATAATATGGGACTACTGAATCAGATCAATAATATGGGAAACATGAACATGGGTGTAAATTCCAATAATATGATGGGACAACAAATGACAAATAATTTTGGAGGACAGATGCAAGTTCAAGGACTTGCTCAGTCAACTTCGCCCATGATGCAAGGTCAGCAACAACAACATAATCAACAGCAGCAACAACTTCAGCAGCAGCAGCAACAACAACTCCAGCAGCAGCAGCAACTCCAGCAGCAGCAATTACAGCAACAACAACAACTCCAACAACAATTGCAACAGCAGCAAATGGGACAGAATCAGCAACAGTTGGGACCTAATCAAAATCAAATGGTTCAGCAAAATCAACAACAGCTCATGGGACAGAATCAAGGGCAACTTATGGGCCAGCCAAATCAACAACAACTCATGGGCCAAAAATCAATTAAATCAACAACTAATGGGACAAAATCAGCAACAATTAATGGGTCAAAATCAACAGCAATTAATGGGACAAAATCAACAGCAATTAATGGGTCAAAATCAACAGCAATTAATGGGACAAAATCAACAATTAATGGGGCAAAATCAACAGCAATTGATGGGACAAAATCAGCAACAACTTATGGGGCAAAATCAACAGCAATTAGGCGGCCAAAATCCAGTGCAAATGATGGGCCAGAATCAACAACAAATGCTTGGACAAAATCAACGACCAAATCAGCAACAAATGATGGCGCAAAATTCTCAACAGATGATTGGACAAAATCAGCAACCGAACCAACAACAGGGAATGATGGGACCAACCTTTATGCAGCCACAACAACAGCAACAACAACAGCTCCAGCAACAACTCCAACAGCAACAACAAGTTCAGATGCAAAATGCACAAATGCAGCCATCCCCACTGCAAAATCAGATGCAGGCTTCTCCTATGCTAAATTCCCAAATGCAATCATCTCCTATGCAAAATTCACAAATGCAACCTTCCCCCATGCAAAATACACAAATGCAACCATCTCCCTTGCAAAATTCACAAATGCAACCTTCACCAATGCAGAACATACAGAACCAACAAATGCAACAACCGTCCATGCAAAATCCACAATTGCAAGGAATGCTCACTCCTCAACAGCAGCAATGTAAGCCTAATCTTTCTCTAATTTTCACTTTCTACATGAATTTTGTAATTTAAATTAATTTTCTGGAATTAATTTAGTGATGACAGCCCGAGGTATGAATCCTCAAATGGTTCAAAATCGGATGATGGCCCCACAACCCAATATGGCGAGTCAATTGTCTCAAATGGCCCAACAGCAACAACGGAAGGTATGCCTTGTTTTTTAATATTATAAAATTTGGTAATTTAGCTATTTATGCCAGTATGTCAGGTCAGTTCTGATATTTGCAATATATTTGCTAATAGTGAGACCAAATTGAGTTTTACTTGGTTAGGGAGGGAAAGCGCGTGAAATTTTATCAATGACTTTTGGCTTGGCGGGTCTGACCTGCCTTTTAAACCAGGGCTAGGTTAGACCAGACCAGGCTTCATTTTCAGAAGTCAGTCAAAAATAAGCCTTCCTATCAAGTTGTTGCCAACCTCTCGTGTTTCTCCAAAAATATTTAGGAGAGAATACATATTAGCACAATTATTGGCGTAGGATTCGTAGTGCTCATTTGGAAATCTTGAAAATACGGTCAAGTTGCCATTTATCACTACCATTCCAATATGGCTGAGGATTCGGATGATGATATCATTGAGATATGTCGCTTGTATCGAGTTCCAATTATAACTTTCGATTCCCGATTGGTAAGCTGAATAATTTAAAAATATGTAGTTTCGAAATACGTTACGATGAACTAGTTCATAGTGCATAAAATACTAAGCAAGATGGTTAGGATTAGTAATGTTTTATTACAAGCGCTAAAGATAGAGTTCAGACTAAATTCAAGTTCACGGTCAAGACCCGGTTTAGTGAAGCTCTTGGCGTAATTAATTTTATTAATTAATGTGAGTGCGTTGAGTGCTTCATGAAATTATATTTTTGACGTCATGCTCTTCTGTTGTTTTGGCTTGATGAAGGCGATGGGAATTCCTCGACCTGAGCAAGTGCCTAATTACACAATGGGGAATAGGTTAAACTATTTTGGGAATAATATGTCACAGGTATGACTTTTTGCATGTAATTTTGGCTATGCTGAGCTGATCCATGTAGTAATTTCCTTCCCCTTCTCGTTGTTGCTGCCATTGCATCACATGTATTGTTTCGCTATCCTTTTTCCTGGAAATCCATAAAGAGATATTTATAACACAACCCTTTCGTGCAAAATTAGATCACTTTGACATATAAAAATAACAGAAATAGCCTATAAAAATTATAAAAATCTTGAATTGGATCCTAATTTTCACTTTTTTTACGTACATGTCGACATAAAAAACTTTAATGTTATCCTATTTATCCTAATCGCATGGAAAATTAAATTCTAGTGTTAAAATTAGACTGCTTAAGCAGCTAAAGCATGTTTGTTGCAATTCAATTCCACAATGTGTTGGATAATTCTTAGATTTAGAATTAGGACTATAGAAATGCTAATGCATTACCAAAATTAAATGTGTTTCCCGCAATTAAGGAATGATGGAAATGATTCATGTGCGTGCACTTGCACTCCACTCATGTTTTTAGTACCTAGTCACCAGAATTTAGTCCAGCTGAGCAGACACTAGCACTAGTCACAATGTTGTACTTTTACGCTGCAATAGTTTAGTTCAATGTTTAGCCTTAGTCCTTAGTTTAGTTATAAATAATTGTTTTACTTTAAGAAGGGAAATCTTTGAGGTGTGTTGAATAGAAATTATTATAGTCATGGGTTTGGCATTGGCTTGCATTTGCATGCTCGTACACCTCGGAAATTTCCCTTGCAAAATAAAATGAATGGAAAATGCATAGAACGAAAAGTGTGGGCTCCCTGTAGGTTAAATAATGTTTTTGGGTTAAAAATAAATTGATTTGTAAATACAAATGGGAAAGTTTACCCTTTCCTAATCTCGACCTTTCTCTCAAACCAGTTATTTCTAATCTGCGCCTTTTGCCGCAGCACAAGATTAGATGGAAAGTTCTCATGGAAAATTATGAGTGTATTTACCCGTTGGGTTTTTTCCAAAGATTTATCTACCCGACCCGACCCGCCCTTCGTTAATGCTATGCACTTTTCATTGTTTGAAGAACTCAAACAAGTTGCTCTTGAGCCGGCCAAATAATATAAACCTCTTTCATAAATTTTGAACAGTCGGACATAGTTGGTGCTGCAGGTATGGTCAATCAGTATTCTCCAGGCGGACAACTACAGAGGCCTATGGGTCCAGGTCCAGGACAATTCATGGCACCTAACGTTGCACCAGGTCTATCTTCCGGCGGGCCTGTTCCTTCCCCAAGTTCATTGAGTGTTTCTGGGTAATTAATCTACATAAATTTATAATAATACCATAATTAGTAGAATAAGAATTCAACTATGTTTTTTGGATATTGATACAGGCCTGGAAGTGTGAATCAAGTGTACGGGAATTCTCCTGGTTCAGCTGCAACTACTATGATGCATAGTCCAGCTGCTCCAGGAATGCAAGTCAATAATGCACTAAGGCCATTCCAAGGTAATTTTTTAAAATGTGACCACAAAAATGAATTTTAAGACAAATGATATGATTTGTTTTAATTTAATTTTAGGTCATTACGGAACAGCTCCATCACCTGGGACTGTTTCGTTGAATACTCCTCATATGGTTGCTGCCACCCCAAGTCCACGCACGGCAGATGATCTGGCATGCCTTGAGAAAATTAAGGAGTTAAAAAAAATACGAAGGGTTACTCCAACGAATGATTGCCAAGATTGGAAATGAGGGTAAATTTTTTATGACTAAGATTTAGTTTGAGACATTGAATTTTTTGACATTTGGAATTCTTATTTTAGATCTGGAGAAGTCGAGTAAGATGAAGAAGCTCCTAGAAATTCTGACGAATCCTAATCAGCGTGTGTCTATGGAAATTTTGCTGAAATGTGAAATAGCTCTTAAGAAAGATGGAACGAGTGAGTTTACTTCCTAGAAATTCCGATTCGTATCCTTACTGAAGTTTTTCTTACAAAAAATATTTGAATATTTTAGCAACACGATGCTGGTACTGGAGCCACTGGGTCAACTGGGTCACAAGCGCCAGCAGGAAAGGAACAGCAGGCTTCACCCTTTCAACATTTACTCGAGTCTGTGCTTACAACTGTCAAATATCCATCAGCAGCTCATACGTGTCGAAGAACTTTTCAACCAGGAGTAGATGCATTCCTTGGACACTCATTTGCGTAAGTTAAGAAATTTAATCTTAATTACAACGAAGAATTTTTTTTTAAATTTATTGGATTGGCTTTTTAGACCGGCATTTGACGATGATAGTGATGATGATGAAGTTCCTCTGGACGAGGTGACGATTATTGAACCTTCCACACTCCCTTGGGGCTTAGAAGCTGAAATTCGAGTCTTGGATGCGAATCGATTTAAAGTAATTTCAATAATTATGATTATTTTATTTAATTGTTTTTTTT
>WJEZ01001605.1:0-16747 GCA_009869925.1 Thalassaphorura encarpata
ACTACGTGATTCTATCTTTTTCTTGCAGTAGAAATTTCGGCGGGAAACCCTGGAGAAAATATCGACCCATGCTAATTTTTCATTCTAAACTGGGACTTTGTTCTACTTTCACCATTTTTCCAATTCTGGAATTCCTAGGCTGAGGCTGACCTGACTAGATCACTGACCCTTGCAATGCCATAAGGAAGTGACAGGTACATAAACTCAACCTAATTCTAAATCAACATGCATTTCCCACAAATCCTTCTTTTTCTTCCTTTGGCTTCATAAATCACGTCAAATTGAATCAAAATAAAATTCTTTGCTTGCCCAGTCTAAGAAGTCAAGTCAACTCTGGAGTTGTAATCTGATAAGTGCATGAGATAGTATACTCGTAGAGTCCATTCACCAGTCTTCAGTCATTTGGCTTGTAATGTAAGATGGAACAAGATAATTTGCAAAATTTGTTGCGTGTTTCACTTTTACGAAAATGGTCGTCACTACGCCGTAGAAAGTTTTCGGATTGCAAAATCCAGTGCCCAGAATACCCTTACCCTTATCATATTGTAAATTGCGACACGAAATGCTAAAAACGGATGCATTCCGTGGTTTTGTTTTGGCTCCTTGTAAATCTGAATCCATGTCATGCCATGCCCATGTAGAGGACAAGTAAATTTATGGGCACAAGAAAAAACTTACTCCGACCACGACCAAGTCTTTACATTCAGCAACCCGAATTTTGGGCCCAAGAAAGAAAAAGTTTTTGTGGATATGGTTTGGTAGATTAATGTCATTAGGGTGAAAATAGTTTCCTTCCTTGTGTTTTTGTACAAGAAGTAGGTGTGGTTAGATTTTTTTATATATTTTTTTGTCAAGAAACTGCGAAGAAGGTAAGGTTAAGAGGAATGTTTGTTCTGTAAGTGAAAGTCCTTTCGTCTGAGATGATTAAATATTAGCGTCATTATTACAAAATATACTGTAGCTTTGAGAATAAGAACAGAAACCTTGTGGTTCGTGCTAATTCATAATATGAAGGTAAAATATGGTCCAGTTCATTCTAGAATGGAATTGGATTGGAATGAGTCCAAATTTCTCACTCCTTTCAATTTCCTTTCTGCCTTTCTCTTTACTTTCATCCAATCCCAATTCCTAGGCTCTACTAATGCACGTACGTGGAGTTAGTCAAGTTATTCTCAATTCCTTAGCTTTGACTTCAAGATAGGAAAATTTGATGGGAGAGAAATCATCTTTCAGAACATTTATCTTTTCAACTTTGCTTGGAATTGGAGGATTTCATTTTCTTGTCCTACAAACTTTGGGAGAAAGGAAGTGAATCGAAGGAATTACCCTACCTTAATTCATTGCAAAATAAAACCGACGACACTAAAATATGAGAAAATGTAGAAACCTCGCTCTAGTTCCTTTTGAGTTTATTTCCAATGCGATTGGCCCTCATTTTATTAGTCAAGAGAAAATAAAATAAACCCTGAATCTTTTCTGGATGTTGAGTCTAGTTTTCTTTAAAATTTTATTATGGGAATCCAGAATTTTTTCTCTATCTGTCGCTCGTATCAACAGAGATGCTCAAGTTAACACTTGTAAGGTTTTCAGTCAGTTTCTGATCCTGATACTAAAATAGGTCAAAGTAGGACGTTACTAAATTTTCATCACCATTTCCATCAACACATTAGATAAACTTTTGAAGCACTAGCATTAGCCAATGAGAATATACTGCATGGACCAAGCTTAACTTTTTATTTGGTGTGAAGTAAGTTTTGTGTTGTTGTTTTGTGGACGGCTTGACATTGAATCTTGAACCAAGCAAAGTGATTTAGGAAGCTGAGGTGATGGGTTTAAGTGTTGTGCGTGTAATCATGAGGCTAAGGTGTTTACTCCTGGATGGAAAAATTGCGTCTTAGTAGAGGAAAGAAGTAGAGTTTGGGTAGTTCTAGATCGATAGCCAAGCCATGTGGCAGGTTCAAGGACCGCCCGCGCCTCTGAATGATAGAACACAAACACACCCCAGAATTGGCGGTACAGCCAGAGTCAGCACCAGCATTCAATTCCGCCAACATGGGTTGGCTTATTCCTATTCCAATTCCATAGGTACGCTAACTCAACTTAGAACAACCAGTATTTTCCTTATTTCCTTAACTAAATTCGCGCCCTCTTTTTTTGCAAGGAAGGGAAATGAGGTCAAAGGAGCTAAGAAACACATGGGCCCACACACACGTTTCTTGGACTAGGATCTGGAGTCAGTCAGCTGGAGTGAGTTATCTCTCGTTGGCCAAGCCTATTCCGATGATATTTCCAAGGATTCTAAGAAAAACACAAGACAAGCCAAGACAAGTACTCATATCACTCATTTCCTTCATCTCATCGCATCTCTAGTCTCTCAGTTTCCATTTCAGTTGAGAAGGTTTGCACAAGGTAGGTCTGCGTGATGATCAACCAGATGTTCTTCGAAGGTTCCCCGAAGAAGACCTTTTAGAAGAAATTTATTCCGAGGTACAAGCACGTGTGAATGTAAAGTTTGGACGACAATTTATGCAAAGGCACATCCCATGTGCTTTCACCCAGGCTAAAACTCGACGTAGTAATTTATATTCAGCAATACTAATCAACTTGAATAAATAGTAATATAAAAAATAGGTCCACCTTACCACGATGCTATGGTCGCTACAAGTAAACATACGATGATAACCGTTTAGCTCTAACGTAGCGTATATGCTTAAGTGAATGCCATATCACACCGTGGTATGGCATGGCATTATTATTATCGTGTCATATTTTTTAGTGCGTAGCAAGCAACACTTGAATTGGCTCATAATTTCCTGTATGGAATTGGATGAGTGTGAATGAATAGTTTGCTTTGTTGTCGTCTTAATAACCAAAGTTAGTACGTACGTTATATTTTTATGATAATCTCATCATATACTTGAATATCCCATGCCAGCTAGACTGCGTATTTTGCTATTTTTTTACTTTAGGACGCTCTGTTTGCTCACATTACAAATTACCAAGACTTTTTTGGTACGACAGACTCAAAATACATTATGATGGGTTGGAATTATGCAAAAACATTCGAGCTCACTCGGTTGGGTTAGAAATGATGATGTGTCGGACGAAGCGTTTATAAATATCCAGAGAGAAAGTGTATCTAGTCTAAAACCCGAGCACAACATGAGCATTCCCACTCCAAGTGTAAGGAAAGATAGGGTGGAATGTTCAATAACTTTTTATCCTCTCATAACAATTTTGTGAGATGATTAATTTGAGTGAAAATGCAGTTAATGTTTAGAAGGAAATGGAAACAGAGTGTCATTTCATTTTTTTCTTTTATATTTAATCTTCATTCTCAAGCTGAGACAAAAAGTCAAAGGACTCGCTAATCCAAGAAGCAAAAACTTCCCGGAAAAGCTTCAAACTTGTTTCGCTTATCTTTATGGAAATAAAGTCCCGTTTGGAGAATTGACAAGAACGGAAAAGTTGATGGCACGAAGCGTAGGAGTTTCGCAGTTGTTTTTATTAATCAAACAAAACAGGCTCTCTCTGTTTAGCTTGCCCAAACCCTAAGGCCTAGGTCATGCACCTTTCTCCCATGCAAGCAAATGGCAGTGACATGCACATGACATGGTGCAAAAAACTTTTTTTTTCTTTTTCAAGCAAACTCAGCATTAAGAATTTACATAATGAAAGCACTATTCCTTTCTTCCTTTTTCTTGAAGCAGCGACGCAAAAACCTAGTCTGTTGAACTGAACCACTAATAAATCCTAGGACTAATAGTAGATTAAGTAGACCTTCAGCAATGCCAAATAAATTATTAGCTGTGCAGTAGGCCAACTGGCAGGGCCAAGCCGCAAGTGCAGAAATAATTGGCAATACAACTTATGGCTTTAACGACGCAAAATCAATTGCGGGCAACGCAACGCAACGTCAGTTCAGTATTCAATAGGATGGTAAAATTCTTCCTATTACTAGTTTTATTTGCAAATCTACTTAGAGTCTAATCCTGGTGCGGTGCGGATTTATTATGTTTATTTTAGAGTCGCATTTGTATTGTGTTGCTGGCTAATTAATCTGTTGTCTTCACCCAGAAAATTAACCTAGTAAATAAATTAAAAAGCAAAAACGCATTTTAGCTCATTCTGTACCATATCAGCAATTCAAATTGTATCGTATCGCATGGATTCTGAAAAAAAGTAGCTTGTTGTGTTGATATTTATTAATCAACTCTATTTACTTGCAATGTATAAATATTTTGAACTGGAATTAACACATAGTATAAGACGTAATATGTATGCAAATATTACGAGACTAATCATAATCCTAGTGTCGCCGAGCCGAACGAACGTTATTCTCAATCCAGCTGTATCCATGTGCGAAAAATTAATGAAAGGGAACCATTCTTCATCCGTCCAGCTAGCTAATCCTGGATAACAAATTTACTCAACATACTACTGGAGATCTGAATGAGTAGGAAGCAATAGGAGGTCAAGCAAGGAAGAAATGGACAGGCTAATCTATCTGGGTCTCTTGACTCAACGAAATGTGGAAGCGAATGTATGAATTGAGGACAATGTTCGATAGCTACAATCAATTTTTACTCCATTGCATTGCAGATCCACATCATAGAAAGTAGCAGACGGGAAATGTTCATTTTTTGGTTTACTAAACAAATAATGATAAAATTTAACCCTACTCAAGGAAACTGAAACAAACTGCTGCTGGGGATTGTACCTCCGTGATTAACTTGTTCATTCTGGTCCATTTTTATATTTATTTTAATTTTTTCCAGATGTTGATAACCGCGAGTGCATATGTGATCAGCGTTTACATTTGCATTTACTTTTGTATTGGGAACAAATAAAGAAAGCAGTGAGAGCCTCTGGCCTGGCCTGGCTAGGCTATGAATATGAATATAAATGATGAAGGAACCAAGTAGAGTAGTTATTTTTATTGATCCTTATAAATAACTTATTACGACTACAACTGCAATATATTGTGAACTGGTTTTGTCCAGTCCTTCACTCTTTCTCAGTTATTAACTCATGGACGTCATAACAATTTTTATTTGGCTCGTTGGGCTCGGTATAATGAAACTTTAACTTTAGCAGTTTACGACGTAGCGTTCATTTAATACCAGCAAAGGATAAGAGCGAATAATCCTTGTCAATCATCCTAAAACTTGGGTTTAATTACAAATTGTCTTTTGGTAAATTACGTTCTTTTTGCTTCATCTTTCGAGATGATCATCAACGAGCATGGGACAAAGACAAGACAACTAAGAATTTTATGATACCCTGAAAATTATTGCATCAAACGCATTTCTGCTTTTTAGGATTTCTTTGTTCGTCTTCATTCTGGCAGTTGTCCTCCAGATTTAGTGAGCGTAACTGTGTTTTGCATTGTTTTTTGCAGTAATTTTGCAAATGACTTGCAATTAGTTCGTTCGTTGCGCTCTAGGCTCATAAAATCTTTGGTTCACGTTTTGTACTGCGATTTAAATTGTTTTTCCGTTTTAACTTTAGTTTGAGTAAACACGCAATTAGGCTTTTAAGTTGTTTTCTGTTCTTTCTAATTTTAGAAAGATTGAAGACGAAAATCTCATGAGCCTCGTTGACAATATAAATTTAAAATAGCCACTATTCGCGACATATCGGCTTACAGAAATTTACACGTATTTACCAAAGAGATAGAGGAACACTTTTCATAATATTTTACTAATTAGACAAATTATAGACCAAATGACGTTGGAAACTGACGTCCATGTTGCATAACAATAGAGGTGCAACAGTTTAAATTTAATTCAATTCAATTGTACAATGCACTTGAAGCTACTTTAGATACGAAATGTTCCTTTATCGAGTGTTTAGTCACTTCTCTTTGTTGTCTTCAAAAGTTTCATAACTTTCCATTGTGTTCCTCGTGAAACAGAAATGCAGTGCAAGTTAGTTGAACTGCAGTTTGCATCTTGTTCCTTTGGTTTAAGTTCATTGCATTGTTTTGTATTCATATTTTGTGTGCAGAGCAGATGATATTATTTACAGCAAGGGAGTTATAGCCACAGCACAAGTTAGAAATCCAAAGGAAAAGTTAATTCTCTTTATTGGCTACTTCCTCCATCATGAACATGAACCAACGAATCGTTAATCAACTCCAATGAACCCGCATAAATCATCATGAACTCATGTTTAGTTTGTATGTGAACTATCCTAGCTTTGCTTTGGCAAAACTTGGTGCGAAAATTAAACTCTGGGGCTCTGTATTCCATCAAAAAAAAATACACAGGACAGTTGTTTCATTGTACGCAAAATACGCATATGCATTAGGTATGTGGTGAATTGAATTGAAGAACAAAAGGGAAATGGCTAAGGCTGGCTGGAATAATGCAATTTGCAATTGCAACGCAAGAGTGGGTTGAACTCTCAAAGGATAACCTTCACCCTTATTGAAGGTACAAATGCCCAGGAGAGAAAACGCAATGGAAGTAGTAGTAGTTGCAGTTGTAGGAGTTTTACATTTGCACTTGTACGTAAACAACATGTGGGGCTTCTTTAGTATAAAATAAAACCCAACTTATCACAAATGCATGAACGTATTAGCATCGCATGCTAATAACATAACAAAAATTGTTTTTTAGCCTTGAAACCCCATCCCAAAGTTCATTAACAATCAGAAAATTCGAAGATTTTTGTAAAAAAAAAAGAGTGGACACAAACTATCTTTAAAATGTTTGAAATACGTAAAGTCAAATTGTAATTGCAAATTCTGTCCCCAATGTTGAAATTTAACCTTTGCATTGTTTTGTGAGGTTTTGATCTCATCTTTTGGTCTTACAGCCGTAAAAAGTAAAAATATTTCGACATGATATCTCTCCAAGTGATCATCCTTTTGTCAACTTATGACGCACACGTTTCATTTTTTAAAGTTGACAACGATCAACCTCAAATTCAAATTTTATATCCAAGGTTACTTGAATTATTTTTTGAATAATTTGTCTAACAAAGCTTTTAGACTGAATTTGACTGAGTCTGCGTCTTGATTTTTTGTCCTGAAGGAATTTTTCTTCAACGTGAAATAATGGCGCTCATAATAATTTACTGTATTAAGAATACAAAGGAAGGATAGGGAACTTGGTTGCTAAAGAAGCAAAAGGCAAAAAAAGAACAAGGATTGGATTGGAGTCAGACAGAGATCCCAAATACAAACAACGAACGAAGACCAGACTCGCGGAACATCTGTTATTCAGCGGATTTTAGTTCTCATCCAACAATGAACGACCATGAAAATGAACTTTGTCTAATTGTTGAGTCCTCAGGCAACCGCTAACCCGCCTCCACAAAAACGGCAATCATTCCTGCATGACTTCCCCAGTCCAGCTGCAGATGCAGATGCAGTGTTAAATTAACCATGGCAAAGCAAATGACTGATATTTTTGGAGGATTTATGAAACAAAATATTCGGTTGTAGCCATAATAATAAAATCATCAATCAGCTTTACGCATACTAAAACCAGAACCATGGATGGGGGTGAAAGGGTTATGAACCCTACACATCAAACTTCACCAGATGTCCATGTCCTATAGATCTCAACTCATTTATTTTTCTTTTTATGTTCAAAATCCTTTCCCCGCAAAGGGAAAACAGTCTGGAAGTCTTCCTGGTAATAATATTGGGAAATACACGTTGAGTGAGACTTTATTATTGCAAGCACTTAAATATGAACTAAACTCAATGAAGGAAGGAGGACCCACACGCACACGCACATGCACACGCACAAAAATCTTTTCACATTCCCATCCATGCCATTTTGACTTCCTATTATTAGCTTAACTTCTTTCCCGACTCAGTCGTTTTCTTTTGGATGAGTTTTTACGAGGGCCCATGAAACCAAAGACATCTCTCCTATGGTTGAGTAATAAAAAATCTCACATGCACGGAAAAAGAAGTCAACAAAAATCCCGGGTCGACGATAGCTGAGGCTTTTGCTTTATATGGCAAGCAAAAGCAAAAGCAAATCTTCCTGTCGTGTCGCCTTTTGGTGATGTATCGAATTTATGTGCAAAAAAATGCCAGAGACACTTTTCCGTATCCATGCGTATAGTGCGTACAATGCACTTTGCCCTCCTCCATTGTTATGCGGAATAAGATGCGTATGTGTACAGATGTGTGTGGATTTGTACCATCCATTTTATCCCCTGATGTGCATTTGTTCACTTGGCCCAACTTGACGTGGATTATTAAAGTTGACATCTCTGAACTCGTTTATGGGTTGGTCTCGTTGACGCTGACAATGTGATCGACTTACGCTCAAACCAAATCAAAGTTAAAGTCTTTTGCTCAACCTCGTGGGCATGGGAATTCGAATTTGGAATATTTGATAAGAGAACAAGGATTTAGACTATTCCATGTGTCAACTCTGAAATCATTCACGAATATGGTCAGGCAATGCAATCAGAATAAAGTCAATCCGCCGTAGTCATTATAGTTTCAGCCAGTGTTTAAAAAATTTTAAAATTTGGAATCCCTAGCAATCCGCTCGCTCACCCGAGGGTAGACCGGAATTACGAGTTTGGCCATCGTAATATGATCATCTTTGCCGCAAAGAGAAAAGAGCCGCTGAAAAGCCAGAAATAGGATTTGTATTTCACACCTGGCCGTAGGAAAAACAAACCAGATGCGAGGAAGAGGTTCTAGCCCCATGTGTACTTTACAAATCTTTGATCTCAAGCATTAATGCTGCTGCTAGGGCTAGAGCTTTTTTTGACTCAAAAATTTAAGTTTGTTCTTTAAGTCCCAAACCTAGTAAAATTTACTACCTTACAATGCTAATTTTTTCAAATCCTGGCTAATTAAAATTAAATTATGACAATTGTAGGGCAATTATGAATAATCAGCTAACATAGAAATCAAAGTTGGTCACGATTGATGCGAAGAATTGAGATTAGCATAAGAATTGCTATGGAAGAAAAGAAGGTAAAAGATATGAAGGGTCGTTACTCTCACACGCAGCACAAGCTCAGCGTTAGAGCCATTTATGATGCTCTTGAGTAAAAAAGCCAAGCTTAGCTTTAGCATTGCTAAAGGTAAGTTGAGGGTTGAGTTCGATGCCCGAAAATTTCAAGTTGAGATTAACACTTGTCTGCCAAACTCACTTGTGCTGAGCGAGTCGAGCTTTTTTACCCTGGAGCTCTGGGTTGGTTGGCTGACTGCACTGGCTTAAACTACATCTAATTCCTAATTTGCAATTATGGGCATCTAGCGATACCTAATTCAACACATGTTTCCTTAAACTCAGTTTTTGTAGTAATCTTCGTCAACTGCATTTAAATTTTAATGATGATATTTTGAAATATAAAAATACAAATCATGAATTTTAATTTTAACTGGCTCAATCATTAATTTTGAAGCGAATTGACAAATTTTATCAGAATTCTGTCCATAAAAGAAGGAAATTAAATAAGTAACGACGTAGAAGCTCATATCTGCGGAAGCGGTCCTTTACCAGGATGAAGTCTTTTGCAAATTCAACCCTTTCCATCACACCTGAGTTTGGAATTGGATTAATTAGTTAGAGCCACAGTAGGTGTCTTAGTTTTGTCTGGAAAAGTCTGCTGCTGGAAAAGAAGTCCCTGTCTCCATGTGACACTCAATTTAAGCCGATCCAACAAAAACACACCTTACAAAGTTTTTGTTCTAGTTGCCCAACTCAAGTTGGAGATCGATCCTGGATTTAATTTAAATTAGAAGGTTAAAAAGGTTTCTCGAGTTGAGTAACCATATGATTTGCAAGCAAGGCAAAGTTTTGGCACAGCGACACACGCAGGAGGAAATAATTCCTGGAACAAGGTTCTACATAGAATTCACGTCTTAAACAGAAATTTGGCAAACAAAGAACTCAAATTGAAATTCATGGAACATATCCGACTTTTGTAGACTTGGACCGCGTGGATATTGAGGTTGACAGGCAGCAGGATCAGAATACGTCAGGTTAATATGAAAACCCTTTATGATTCTTGTAGTTTATCTCATGAGACTCAAGTTTTGACTTTTGACACTACGACTGTTGTTTCCAGGATTTCGTGGCCACGGATTTTGAGAATACGAAATAATTAATATCTCCCATCTAAAGCAATACTTATAAGGAAACGGCGTAATACGCAATATACTTAATCAAAACGCTTCAATAATTTAATTGAGAATTCACCGGTGGAATTAATTAGTCTGGAAAATCAACAGCATACAATGTCAACATGAAAATACGAATGAAATTTTCGTAGTTCAGATCTTGTCAAATTAATAAACTTGAGGTTCGGGTTATTTGGTGACCTCAATGTTCAACACGACAAAGACACAAGCAGTGACAAAGACAAAATTCTCTCACTCCAATAATTTAATTGAAGGTGTATTATTACCCAAGGAAGGTCTTCGTTTTGAAGAATCCCTAATTAAGAGTCCCATCCAAAGCAGAAGTAGACAGAACAAAGTTCTTGGGCCTCGACTTGGTGTAGTACAAGAGAAGTTGATGAAAGACATGGTTTTGTACATAATTATCACATTTTCCTGGAGAACACTTGTAATTTGCTGGAAAGGAGGTCTGGTGTGTGGATTTGCCCACAAAAACTTATTTGCTTGGCTTTTGACCTATTTGTGAAAAGGGTGGCCTTATTAAATATTCATTAATTAAAAAGAAACAGCCAATCCTGGAGAAATATGCCCACAAATATATATTGTCAGTCGTAATATCGTAAAATTATTTTACATTGATGTAGTATTGTCTATAAATCTGGTACATAGAACGTATTGCTAATATTCTATTGCTTTAGACAGAATTTGAATCGAAGGTCATTTTGAAGGCTTCGAGTTGTAGTTAGTTGTTAGTGAGGTTTGAAATGAAGGAGGCGGTGAAAGTCAATGAGAGTCAAATTGGTGAAAACAAGAGGAACGAATTGTTCTCATTTCAAGTGTGTGTGATTCTCTTTGCTCACTTTCATGAATTCCAGACTTTTGTCCCAACTCAAGTACAAGCCAAGCCAGTCGTCACTCATGTAAAATTAGTGTCTGCATATGTGTATAGTTCTGTTCAATCAGAGACATTCAGTCCACTTGTACAATCAAATGAAAATAGAGAGTCTCGTCGTGCTTTAATTGAAATTCCTTTCTCATAGGCATAATACTTGTTGAAACGACAAAGGAATTTTACAGGCAGACATGGATGCATGGAAAATATGTCTAGCCAAAGAGGAGAACAAACTCTCAAGGTGAAAGTCAAATTTTACGTGAAAATTTAGTTCAAAAAGAGAAAAGGCATAATCAATTTGAATATAAAATGGGATCTACATTAATTCATGTCTGTAGGATTTTGATTTAAAAAGTAGACCAATAATAACCTTAAAACTAAAATTAATAAATTAAACAAGTCATTAAAATATAAACTGCACAGTGTCAATTTTATTTCAATCATTTTGTACAATTTCAGAAGGATTTAAATCAAAGATTAAAATATTGAGAATAATATATTAAAATAAAATTGTGACCGCAATTCTAATTAATTAAATTCGAGCTGGTTGCAAAAAATAAATGGAATTGGCTCACAATGCATTACAGAGAAAGTTGATTTGGCCCGATTTGAGAAAGGCGGAAAACCGCTAGGGAATGAATAGAAACTTTATCTGATTGCTAATGAGAGAAAGCACTCAATTCCAAATGCACTCATCTGGGGAATTGGAAAGTGAAAGTATGTATACAAATTATGACAATGGGAGCTTTGAATATGGTAGATGATGATGAATAAAATATTTCATATGTACATATGTGAATTTTTGAAATGGCAACCCAAGGCTTTTTTTTCATTTTCTTCTCTTTTGCTTAGTGTTTTTTTTTTCGTCGTAATGAGATGAAACCTAAAGGCAAAGCTAAGCTTCTGGCAATTGAAATGGAATGGAAAGTGTGGAGGATGAATTCAGTTCTTTTTCCTTTCTACAGATTTCCTCTGGTGTCTTGATCTCTCTCAAAGGCCTCAAACAAAGCTTTGAAGTTCCCAGCTCCAAATCCCTGGAAGAATCAAATGCAATTTTATTATCATCCATGGANGCTTTGAAGTTCCCAGCTCCAAATCCCTGGAAGAATCAAATGCAATTTTATTATCATCCATGGAAAATCTACAAAACCTACGCTTTCTATAAAACATGTTTTTGAGCCACACTATTTCAAGGGTAATCATGGTATTTAGTAAGATTCTAGGAGTTATAATCACAGGTGAAGAGCATGCTAGCTGGAAATTACGCATTTACCTCTTACATTGTATCCAAATCCCTGATCAAATTTTCCCCAAATATTATGGAGGAGACAGTATCAACTATGATACGGCGCAATTAGTCACTTTTTTCTAAGGGTGGTAAACATGATTAACAAGGAAAATGCGCTTCCTGCGTACATCGTACAGTCTCAGATGGATCCTGATCAAGTTAATTAATCAAGACCAATGAGGAAATTCGGTAATATTTTCCATGGGGGATTGACCTTTTCTAAGTTTCCACTTCAAAGGCCAGGAATATTTTATGAGATATTTGATCAAACATGACAGGGGTTGACTGGAACAAGAGGAACACTTTCCTTGTAATTTGAGACATCAAATGTTTGTCATATGCAGAGAAAGTTTCGAGCTGAAAATCGACTATCTCTCTCTCTTTCACACAGGGAAGCAAGCATAACGAACGAACGAATCTCTAATTATAAGAAAGGAAATAAAATCTACCACTACTACATAGCTTGGGTGCTTCTAGCTCTAGCTGGCTGAAACTGGTTCTTTCTCTTCCGAGAAAATCACGTCAATCTCAATTTCTCTCCCCAAAGTTATTTTATGGAACAAAGTTTTTGGTTTAACTCAGTCAGAGAGTGACATTGTGATTTTGACATTTTCCATAGAAATGTGTAACATAAAACTCAAAATTCTATCAAGAACATGAATGACAACTCACATTGTGGTTCCGGCGTTGAATTACTTCAAAGAATAAAGTTGGTCTGTCCTGCATGGGTTTAGTGAAGATTTGGAGGAGGTAGCCATTATCATCGTAGTCCATTAGAATGTGAAGAGACTGCGGAGAAACGACGCAAATTCAGTAAAAACATCATTTCAATGGAAACAAATATAATACTGAAGGATTCGACAGAGTTTGTTTCCTGTCCCACATTCCCGCCGCTTTTCTTTTCGTCTTAATTAATTAACCCGGATCAACTTTTGGCACAAGTCAAAGAGAAAAGTAGGACAATGTATTTTACCAAAGTATAACTCAAGCGTCAATGTCAAGAAAATTCAGTCATTGTTACAATCAAGGAAAACTTGACAAATAAGATCAAATGGAACAGGATTTTCAAAATTATACAATGTGCTTACCTCCAAAATATCCAAATCCTCTGCCAATTTCACTTTAGAAGATCCTAAATTTTGTCGGAGTGTTGTGTAATAAGATTTTGGGACTTGAAGAAATTCCATTCCTCTAGCCCTCAATGCCTTCACCTAAATAAGGAGAAATACGTACGCACATTTATAAGTCAACATTTTAAACGAAATCCAAGTTTACGACTCTAGGCTACTTAATTTTAGTGCCATTTGAGTCTGAATCCTTTCTCTCATTCTATTTTCACTTAAGGGAAATAAAGGAAGGAGGAAATGAAATAGAAAATCAACCAAATCCTTGAGGAGAGACCAGGATAATTGCAGGTCGTAATTTTAGCTTTACAAAACACATTTAAGTAGTTGGATTGGAAATGGAGGAGAAAGAAGTCGTCGAGGGACTTGGGAATTTCTCATTTTCTCTCTAAGACAAAAACTCAGGCTCAGCTTAGACTCCCCAAAGATTCTTAATCTTAGTCCACACAGTTTCAAGGTAAAGTCTCTACGGTCTTACTTTTTATGCTCATTTAATCCCTTTCCTTTCCTTGCCTTGCTTTCTCCTCAAGTTTTCTTCTAGCTAAAGGTGTGGTAATCAAATCGCTCATCATTTCATTGGCTTTTCTTTTAAACTGATTTTGACTTTTATGTCGTTGAACAAAAAGTTGAGTCTCGTTTGAATCAATGACAATGCATTTTCCTAAGTGGTCATATACAATACTGAATTGTTGGATTTTATACTTTTATGTTATTTTTTATTGATAGACGACCCCGAATAGTTGTTTATTTTTAGGACTGTCTTTTCTACTCCGACTTCGGCCGATTAGCCTTAAGCATATAAGCTACTTTGTTCAAATTTTCTGTGTAATTCGACATGGCCAGTCTAAGTAGCCCAAAGTCAGAGTACTTATCGGGCTGGCGACTGACTACTTAAATCGACCAAACACTCAAGAAGGCAACTCTACTCTAAGCACTTGCCAATTTCTACCCTTTTCCTCCAGCCCTAGCCGTGTGTTTGAGTTTGCTTTTAGCTAAATGGGACGGAAGAGAGAATAGGGCTAAATAAGCAAACTTTGATGAGATACATTACTATGGACGCAGACACTTTAATAGTAAGAGTCCTCTTAAATAAAATGAGGACAAGTGGAGAAGATAAAGACTCTGGCTGGTTTCCGGACTTACGGCTGTGATGATGTCACTCGTGTTTAGAGCCACATGCTGGACTCCAGCTCCTCCGTAGTCGACATATTCCTGGATTTGACTCTTCTTTTTCCCTGGGGCTGGCTCATTGATTGGCATCTGGGCAAAATAAGGATTAACATTTAGTATTTAGACAAATCCCACTCAACCCAATTAATATTACATCTATCATATCAATTTTATTTTTTAGAAAAATTATAGACGGATTATGAGTTTATTCCTATGGCGCCAAGTCAGCCGAATTTGCAAAAGGCCAACCCATACAAGTACGTCGCAGAAATGAATCCTGGAGTTTAATCCATTCCTTGCTTTCTCATCATGAGGGACGGCTGATTGCCTCTTTCAACTGTCTGTGTACTTAATCGTTGACAAAGCCTTTGGAATTACATTTAGGTATAAGGCTTGGGCAGTTTTGGTCATTTACAATCCACCTAGTTTCTCTCCTACTACTATGTTAGCTTAGTAATCGAAGTGAAGAGCGAAAGCGAAAGCCAATTGTTTTATGTGTCATTGAGAACATCTGGGATACTTTTACGCCTCTCTTCCAGAAAAACATCTGGATCTATAAAATCAAGCCTAAGTTTCTGGACTTTACTTGATTTTGACTCTTAAAAGTTGCGAGAATAAAATTTTGTAAATTAAGATGAAAGTCAAAAGTGAGATCAAAGTTCAAAGATCAAAGTGTTTATAGATAATTTTTTGCTTGATTTGAGAATACTGGTCAGAATATTAAGCCAAAATAGAACCGATTTTCTAAATGGACTTTTAGCCTAGTTCTGGCTATATAATCATTCACTATCTGCTAATGCTCCTAGTTCCCTGTTTCTATACTTTGGTAATTCTATCCAGTTTCGTCCAGTATGATTTTAGTTTGCTCTACTTAGTTTCTGAAGAGCGGTTGGAATCCCCGCCTTGTTTTCTTCTTTGACTAAAAGCATTCCTTCCATAAAAATCAAATCAAATCATCTGAGCCATATGCTCGGAATAAAGCAAAAAGCCCAGGATTTTACCCATTTCATTAGAGGACCAAAGGAATTTTCAAACAATAAGAATAATCATAAAGATAAGAAAAATTGAGTCGTGAAAATGCGAGGACGGAAAGTGTTTGGATGGTGAGCCGGTGAAAGGAAAATGTCATCAGCCAATCTCTTACATTTTGAGATAAATATAAATGTAAATGAAATGGACAAAGTCAGCAATGTCCTGTCATGTCTTCAACTTTTTTGGCCAAACATGTCCACTTTATTCATCCGGGGGAAATGACATGAGTCCATTTCATTCTATCACTACCTACATACGGCCTACGTATATTATATTGAACATGACTTCTACGCCGTACGTGTCACAGGACAAGAGTTGACTTTCAAACAACTGCGTCTCAATTTTTTACCCAGACTAGACTCAGGCAGGCAGCAGACGACTAGACTTTTGTGGGACTAAAGTGAAAGCTCTAATAAATAAATGCTTTCACTTTTCGGCAATCATGGCATCACATAGGAATGAACAAAAGCTCTGAGCCAAAAGCTTTAGCTTTAGTTCATTGAATTCTATGTTACACCTCGTATTGATTGGGATTTGAGAGTTGAATGAAAAGGAAAGGAAATGAAAATCATCAACTTCCATGTAGTAGGATTAGAGGAATGAGGTCCCTTTCTTTCACTTTAATCGGAATTAGTGCGTGTGCTGTTTCCTTATCACTCTACCCATATGTTCCTGTTTAGATAAAAAGACCAAAACCTCGTGGACGTTCAACTGTTCAAATGAGATTGTGTATTGCATGATGCTGGAATGGCGATATCATAAAATTCTCCGTTTATCTATTTGGGTTAACCTGAGCGACCCGAGGATATTAGCAATTTGGATTGTAATTCTTAAGTGGAAAATTCTAAAAATATCTAGAAATGTTGCATCTAATGATATTCTGTAATAATTGGCGATGTATAGTTCAAATAAGCTTCAGTTTTAAAGGTTATTAGAAAAAATTTGATAGCTATTTCTTCTTGAATTAGATTTTAGAAGCCGTCGCCAATTTGCAAAGTTATTGGAATAAACTCAACTACTTAAAATAGATAGTTTCTAAGGGGTTCGAATGATTGTTTGTCTAATTTATTTTATTAATCGCTTACTTTTATTGTTTCTTCCCAATTGGCCATGACAACGGAGCGAAGAGC
>WJEZ01001606.1:0-16745 GCA_009869925.1 Thalassaphorura encarpata
TAAAAAAAGACGATTGACTCCCACAGTGACATCATAGCGATGACCTATGAAACCTTTGTGTAATTTCCGTACTTCTCATTTTTGGTAAGGCCATGTTACAATTTATTTTGTGAATTAATGACCACATGAAAACATCTCGTCTTATGTCACCCCTATATTTATTTTTGGACAAATCATATACCGGAAGCTATTGACTGCCAGGTCATTCATAAATCAATAAGTTTGTAAAGTTTATGTGCTATTTGATTAATCACTACGTGGGCAGATGAGATTAGATCATCATTCGTCGCAGCTAATAAGTCGATCTTTATGACATGCAGATAAATCAATGTCACATCAAATGACAGTACATTATTTAAGGTTTATTCCAATAATATACCCTATGCTGAATCTACACCACAGTAAAATGCATTATTGGTGTTCATAAAATAAAAGTGAATATCACATCATCTTCTTTTGTTCTCACATTGAAATTGAAATATGTAAATTACGTTTTAATCTGTCTTTTCAGATCGAATTTTTTGAACTACTATCATAATGGTCATGACTAAACTAGGTAAGAATTTCAATTTTGACTAATTAATTTCCGGTTTTTTAATTATGTCTTCTATTTCGGGGTGTGTTCTACATTGCCCATCGCAGTCAGTGCGTTTGAAAGTTTAGCTGTCTCTTCCTCTACAATAAATTATAATTTAATTATTCTTCCGCGCGCGCACCATGAGCACCAGAACACCAAGTGAGGGAACTCAACTCAGCATTTTGTTCATGTGAGTGAATGGAAATTAATGAAAGGGAAGGGTTAAATTTATGCATCAGATAATGGGGTGATGCAATTTGAGACGACAGATTAGTCGTCGCCACACCCAAGGCGCCTCTACTTGGTGGCAGAGCCAACGCTTAGCTTTAGCTTGGCTCAGCAATAGCGATTCATTTATATTTTTACATTTTACAATTTTTATGATTCATTTTTCTCTCCCGATTTTACCATTGTTGTCATTGTACGTTAAATCGCATCCTTAGTAAATGAATTCCAATTAAAACAATCAACTCTTGCGTGACGTGACGTAGTTTTATTTAGTTTACATAATTAATCCAATGGAAGAAATGCATTCTTTTGTATATTTAATTACAAACAAGTTTAATGAGCTAACAAATGCGTGGGCAGACTGCTGATTAAAATTCCGGTAGTTACATTCCCATAAATCATGTTTAAATTAGCATTGCGCACAGCTCCTTATGCACGAAGTACTAATTATTTGATTGAGGAACTAGTTTCTGAAAAATTTATTATCCTGTCTCTTAGAGCAGAATTAAAATTCTTAATGAGGTTTAGGAACTAAACAAGCTAAGCAAAGAGTTGAATTGAATTTCTTGATTCGACCTTGCAGAATAAATTCTAAAACTACTACTGTGCGTGCACGTGTGAAACTATTGGCTATGAATCGTTAATTTGTTTGAGTTACTGATGAACTCATAGCGTCACGTCATATCTGGTAGCTTTAACACGTGTGGTAAGTTATGTTTGTAAGCTAAGGTTTGACATATTCAGCCTGTGATATGACAATCCATAACAATGATAGATTATGTCAATTGCTAAGACCAGACCGATTTGACATGGCGTAGAAATTTCTTTGTCCTTTCGACTGATGGAACGAATTGAGTGTCATGTCAGTTTGAATTAAATACAAGTACAAAGGGCTGACATCATTTTGCCCTTTTCTTTACTAATTTTTTTACAATCAAGTTGACATCATTCGAAATTTCTATATAAAGGTAGTGATTTTTCACCACATACATTTTTGATGCGGTTTTTGGCAAACAAGCAATCGTTCATTCTCATTTATATGGGTTTCATGTTTCGGTACCAATGCACAACAGAGAGTTCGTTGGTTTGTTCGCCAATTGTGCAATTAGGTCCTGAGACGCAAATAATAAAATAATACCAGGGGCATTTATGCGTTGCAATTGCATGGCATGGCAAACGATGCGAAAACAAACTAAGGAATCCCGAAGTTGTCCAAGGATGCGTGGCTATGCTGCTGGGATTATCGGTGGCTCGGCATGAGAGAAGCTAAATGTGTGGGCAGATGAGTGCTTCACGTTTGTTTCTAACTTTTCTTCCTCAGTAATTTGGGCCAGGCCAAGTCAAGCCGAGAGGAATGGATGTGTTTTGAACAGAAGGATTCAAAATAGGCGTAGGTGTGGTGATTACATTAACATTACATTTGGTGTGAGTGAGTATGAGAAAAAAATCAACAACGAACGGGTTGGGTTCGTTCAGCCTTCGAGATTTCGGATGATCTCAACCTTCTGCGTTCCTCCGATTGTTTTGATCATCGTTTAAGAGATGATATCCCAAGACTTCGTTCAGTTCGATGAAAATAAAGCAAACTTTTCTATCCAGTTCATGTCCTTGCAATTTTAGTTTTCTTTTGCCAAGAAATGAAAATGAGGGCAAAATAAACCTTTCGTCTTCACTTTGAGAACCGAGTTTATACTTCGTTAATCTTCGTTGACTTTATGTTTATTCATATGGTTCAGTTATTTCTGAGATTTTGTAAGGCAATGAATCAAATTGATTTAAAGAATCGTTTTTGAAATCAGCATTGATCGTGAGTAATTGCGGCATTGATTTTGCTAGGTCAATTACCTTGGCACGATTCTAAAGTAAAACAGAATTTTATCATTATTTGCTCCCAAGAGACAGTAACATATTTTATTGAGTCTTGACATAGATTTTCACTTACAGAATTAAGCAAAACAAGGCATGGATAAAATTATGACGCATGACAGTTGTTGTTGAAGCCAGTTATAAGTGACGAGAATAGGTTGAGAAGATTGCTTATGATGAAACTATTTTTTAAGACGAATATGATATTTGCATCAAAATTTAGCAATCAATCGCCCAGAGTCCAAAAAAGGATTCTAATAAATTCGCAATGACCACTAAATTGAAAAGGTGGTGTGAACAATGTAAGACACACGACTTATGTGTGATCTGATCAGATCAGCACAGCAGCAATGAGTGAATTCGTGACCTTGTCAAACCCTTACAAAGGTATGTGGGAAACGTAACCGTCGTAGATCTTGTACTGGCCCAACAATGACCTTTGTCCACTCGCTCCATTTAACATATACGTATTACATTATTATTTTGGTTTATTCCAATCTTCATTTCTTTAATGTTAAATCATACCAACTTGGCTTAAGTTATTTATGTGATTACATTTCCCTTCCGGTTTCCGGTGTGTCCTAGTCATTTTTGGCAATGCTTCAGACAAAACTCATTAATAAAGAAATTTTTTATTTGCGTATTTAAAACCCCAGCTACGTTAAATTAAATCCCTTGTTTTTTATCATTAAGAATTCATTGATAATGTAAAAGTTCATGTCTCTTCACACTTTGGCCAACCTTAGCCTCACGACTGTTTGCCTCGCCTCGCCTCGCCTAGGCTAGGCTTGGCTTGACTAAATGATAAGGTTCATGGTTTAATTGGAATGAAGCAATCCAAATAAAAAATCCAAATTCATATTTCTAATATACGATGTGTATTGAATTAAAAAATAATTACTACTCCATTCCGTTCCCTTGCCTGTGTCGAATGCTTAATCCTCAGCTCAGTACAAGTACAACACGCATTTCTTCATCCATTTCGTATTCGTAGTTAGTACTAGCAGACAGACAAACACGATAGCGTGTTGGCACCAACGGAATGGAATTTAATTGAGAGAATGACCTCATCTATTCAGGAATTAATTTATTCTACCCCATATCATCAGGAGTGGGTATCAATAAATGTAAACTTACTTTTCACTTAGAGTATGGAACACGTGGAGCGTATAGCTAGCAGAATTTAATCCAGCGCTTGCTAAATTCAACCCCATATCATCAGGAGTGGGTATCAATAAATGTAAACTTACTTTTCACTTAGAGTATGGAACACGTGGAGCGTATAGCTAGCAGAATTTAATCCAGCGCTTGCTAGTGCTGGACAATGCTGTTGTGGCTTAGTTTCCCATGAATTACCTAATTGACAATTGATGAACGCTTTAATTCAGTCTCATACAACTGCGTATTAATTTAAAAAGGGTTAGGTCATCCCTTCAAACTCTATTTGTAAATATTAGGTTGTAGAAACGCCAGGATGGCGTGTGGATGCATAAATCACGCATATATGTTTTGCTTATCAACATGAATTATATAAGAATTTAAATCACAATTCTTGGAGGCTAATTCAAAGACCAAGGATGAATGAAACTAGTGTAATGGAAATTTTAATTGTTTAGAATTCCTCGAAACGAGATTTTGAGACATGCAAATTTACCTGGGCCAATCAGACTTAAAGCATGTGTTTTCTCTGCGTTTGCTAAAACGAAACAGATTTCCTGTCATATGATTAAATAATTTACAGGTGCAATGCAGCTGCCCTAGCTTAGCATTTAGTAGCCATTTCTATTGATCTCTTCTCTTGATCAAATCAAGTACCATTGTAATATGCTTTCGGTCACGTATCACGTTGACATTCAGTATTGACGTGGGACGACGAACACTTAATGTGGATTGAGTTGAACTCTCTTAAATTCGATTTGTTTACACGACTTAGATAAGATTATTTTGGTTCCAAATCCTACTACTCCTAACCTAAAGTCCGACCTCACCTAATGTTAATTTTAGTTTTGATATTGCTTTTTTCATGGTCATGAGTGACTCTCAATGTTCACCTCTAATCACTGCATCGAAAATCGAAAAAAAAACTCATGAAATGATTATTTTTTAATAATCGGTGTACCAGAGTCGATAGCATACAGGAATGACATTTGGCAAAATCCAACAATGCGCTGATAAGCTATCAACCAGTTAGGATCAGGATGACATTAATTTATTTAGCGTCCAATGATCAAATTAATTCAACAATGAAATCAGCAGTAGGAAATCCTAGGATTAGCCACGAGCCCAATACTTTGAACGATTCCATCATCACTTGTGACACAATTTGTAAATTATTCGATTTTTGAGCCTAGTTCAATGACCTCATTCACTCCCCCATGCAAATGTAAATTTCCTCTTGCCGGGGATGAGCTAATCTTTGGATGATAGCTATTAGCTAGCCAAGCAAAAGCATTAGATTAAATTTCAAAAAAATATATATGCACAAGTGTATACTGATTATTTTGTCGATAAGGATAAAACACATGTCGATGTCACTATTGGAGCAGCAGCAGTGATTGTCATGCCTAAAAATACTTTTGCTTGAAGAGCATGGGAAAAGTGACCGAGTTTTATTTAATGGCAGGCAGGGAAGGATAAAAGTTGAGTTGAATTGTTATGCTAGCCATTGAGACTCCTGCTGCTATCATTCTCAGGGACTACTGGTGTGATAGTTGGTTAACATTTCTCATCAGTAGCTGACTGAGTGAGAGAAGTTGCTTTAGTTAAATACAATACGACTTGCCACCTTCCCGCTTCAGTGCATTTTTGCATGTAGAAGAGATCAGATCAGATCAGGTCCAAACGTTCAACCATTCATCCCTGTGTTTATTTATTCATTCGTCCGTTCTTCAAATTGTGCTTCGGGATATCCTGGATTTCAATTTCTAATTGCAATAATTGCTAAACACCAGTACGGCAGCTTGACTTCGTTCATCGATTTAATCAGGTACGTCACGAATCATTTAGCACATTGGCGGGCAAATACTTGTTACGATATTGCTAACGTTAGTTTTAGTTAAGACTGTACGTCAGGCAGCGTGTTCCCCTCCATAACAGCCGGATGTTCATTCTTATGAACACGGAAAAACATTTAGCAGCCGGTGGATCGAACAAGAGTTTTATCTTTCATCTTGTTCAAATCAAAACATCCGGTACCAGTAGAAGTAAAATTTGAGTTAAGGTAGCTGGCAGCTAGGCCAAGACGCAGCATGTGATTTCTTCAGTTTTTAATACATGTAGTCACAGAAAACTCTTCTAAATTATTATAAGAAAAAAATAAATGACGGTCCATAATTAATTTCTTTTCTGGAGTTATGTCTCGCGAGTTGTTCTTACCATATAAGAATTTATTTATCCATGATTTAAGTCAAGCCATACGAAAAAAATTCCAAGACCTGTTCGACATTGTATGTTGTATTTAACTAGAACCGGAAACATTTGCACACTTGCTTATGCCTAGTTTGTTAAAATGAAGGAAGGAAGGAAGGAACCTTGAGATTGAGATTCAAAACCGGAAATAATTTCCATTTGAACTTTAGCATTGCTCATTACTTTGATTATAACGAAGGAAGGAGGGATGGAAGGAAGGAAAGTGTTAGGTCTGTTCTGTATTTTGCTGAGGACACACGCACAGTACAGTTTGCAAATCTACTAATTCGCAAATCCTTACTTTACTTCCTTCCCTCCATAATTTATTACAATTGTAGTAGTTATGTATGCTTTGCTTTGGTGCTAGGGTTGAAGTGTATATAATGCTGTTGTTGTAATTTTTTTTCTAAAGTAAACACTTTGTAGCGCAGCGCAGCGCAGCAATTCGTCCTCGAGAGAAAAAGGTTTATTTATTTATTTATGAGTGACTCCCGCGGCTCAAAATAGTCATGCTGTCATCTGCAATCTGCATCAACTTAAAATCAACTCATCTTTGCACCAGATGCGAATGTGTGTCTAATTTTTATTCTAATGCAGTTTGCCATGGCATGGCGTGGCGTGGCAAATGGCAAGTGACTTGCGGAATATGATTTCATCCAAACCAATCTGTAATTTAATTTAATAGCTCATCAGCAAAAAAGTCTAATAGCACGCAAGACGCAAGGAAAGCAAAGCAAAACGAATTGGGTGTGTAATTTGGTAGTTAATAAAATGAGTAACGTTGAGGAAGAATCAGCAGGGAGTTGAGTGAGCAAAAGAGATGATGATGACGATGAGAATTAAAATGAAATAAAAGAAGATACTCATTCTGACAAAAAATAATTAATGCTTCACGTGAAGCTAATTATTTGTGACGTCATCTGAGGATAACCAGTCAGTCAGTCTTAAGTAGAGTTGACAATGGGATTGCACTTATCACGTAAATAAACACTTGTGTCAGGTGTGAATCGAAATTTAATGAACCACTCTTTCTCCTTAGGCTGGCTTAATTACGCCTTGAATGGGCTTGGGCCTAATTTTGCGTATATCTCATCCTGCAAAGATTTAGGTCATATTTAATTGCATTATTAATCCTGTGCCGAGTTCAATGTAGTGCAAAAAATTGAGTGTACCCAATGCCAAATTAAATGTGCGTTGTCGGAACTCGATCATACCGGATGCAATTAATTTCTTCTTAAACTTGGGATAAAAATGTGGACGAGAGTTTAGACCAAAATTAAGAGTGATTTCATCACTCAAAAGCGCAGTTGTTGTTACTGGTACATCTGGCCTGGCCTTCCCTGACTTGCCTCGTGTTTGTTCGTGTTGGTGGAATAATCAAAGAGCTCTCTCTAATTTATACATTCTCACAAATCCATAGTTTTTCAAGTTCATGACCATTTAAAGCAAAACCAGAATCTTAGCCCAATCGCTCATTGCCATTAACCTTAACTTCATTAATGCTGCAGACAGAACGGATTTATGTACATTGCGAATTCTAATTTGCCTTGAGAAGAAGAAAGGGTAATATTGCCTTATCAGAAATTATTTGAGATGAGGGTCAATGAATGTGCAATGCAACTGCAATGTAATTAATTGTTAGAAAAATACTTTCTTTCAATCAATTATTTGTATCTACATCATTTGATTCAATTAATTTGGTCTTGGTGTTTGAACTTACACCTTGAAATCTCAAATGGTTATAAATGATCGTGCAAAGTGCACTAGCATCGGGTTTATTTACATTTCCCTCATCTGTCCATCACGGCATGGCTGAGAATAGAATAGAATTACACTTTGCATTAGGATTAGCAGAATTACCCATTCAATTCACTCACTCCCAACCAACAACGAGTCAAATATCCTTCAAATCAAATGCGCAATTATTTGTGTCGTTGTGCCTTTAGTAGTAGAAGTGTCTGGTGAACCATGGGAGGGCTTGGGCTATTATGTGGTAAAAGGCAACAAGTACTATGTCATCAACCGTTTTAACTTTTATTCCTTACTTTTTCCCATACGTTGTACTTTCTCAGTAAGGAATGAATAAATTCAAATTCATAGGAGTAAACACCAAAACCATGTAATTAGACGCTCAACACTTCATTGCCACACCTTGGAATAACTGCAGGAGTTTTTAGGTGGGAATTGGCATAAGCGTTGCGTTGCATTTATGGGAATATCCTTAGCTCTTTGCCCTTTTCGCTCAAATTAAATTAATTGAAAATGTCTTATACTACCGCCTACTCTTGAACATTTCTTGAATTTAAATTTAGAGTTGGTTGCTCATATAAAGGGTCAGCCGAAATTCGGCATAATTGTCACGGGCACTTTATGATTCCTATTTGGTGTGGTTAAATTGTTTACTCAGCCGGCTAGGCATTAATTCCATGTCACTCAAGATTTTCTATCGGACTTTGCCTCCCAGCCCTAATCTTTGTCATCTCCGTCTGGTTAGGTAGGTCTAATGGTCAATGAATCTTCTTCAGATTTTTCTTTCATCTTCACTGTCATCTTTCTTCTCTGCGTTGACAAGACAATTAGTTAGCAATCACCATTATGGATTTTACAGCATTGCATTAGCCATTGGCCATTACCCAAATTCCATGTCACTCAAGATTTTCTGTCGGACTTTGCCTTGCCTCTCAGCCCTAATCTTTGTCATCTCCGTCTGGTTAGGTAGGTCTAATGGTCAATGAATCTTCTTCAGATTTTTTTTTCATCTTCACTGTCATCTTTCTTCTCTGCGTTGACAAGACAATTAGTTAGCAATCACCATTATGGATTTTACAGCATTGCATTAGCCATTGGCCATTACCCACACCACCTACTACCAGGCCAGGCCAGGGCGCCGTGCCCACGAGTAATCTTTTCCTTGTAGTACTTTACATCATACATATTATGGGACATGTCATGCCCTTAGTTTGCCTTGAAAAGGATAATGGATTATCACACTCACTCCGACTGCTAAAAGTACATGTAAAAAATTATCTATGATCAAAAGGGATTCCTACACACGGACGGATCACTTGAAAATATTCATTACATTATGTATGCTAGGCGAGGATACAAAGTTAGTTGAAGGGTTGGGCCTTTCACGCGATTCTGCTCAAGATACGTATAAGCTTAGGCGAATGCTTACGAGGGAGTTGGTTCAAGTAGTAAAATGTTGTGTAGGTGGATCTTCACAAAAACAAATATGCTGTGCCCGTGCCCTGCAGTGCAAATGCAATCAATGACCTACCCCTACGCATTCGCCAGCACCAGTGCAGCAAGTAGTTGATTTGCTTTTTTTTGCACTGCATTACAATCCCATGAAACACCCTTCAATCTATTTGGCACATTGATTGGGATTTAATTCTCTGTAATTTATTTGATTTGATTGATCACTCACATTTCCCTAATGTACAAATGGCGAATACGCCGGGGCTTTGTTTGGGTGTGTTTTTGTAACCCACGCAAGTTTTACACCTTCGTCTTCGTCATACTCCTTCGGATTCCAAACTCCAAGTATGCCATGCCCTTCTTCGACCTATGGTCACAGAATTCTTATTTGATGAGTTTATACTTTTGGGAATTGGAAGCACGTACAAGCACATGCTCGCATAGCTTTTAGAAATCTGATCCATGAATTTGATCCACTGGCATTTGCTTGAACTTCATTCAAAAGAAGCTAACGAATCTAAATGTAAACTGTGTCGATTCAAACGTCAGCTCAGTCAGAGACATTTGGGTTTTTTCCACCAATGAGCGAATTGGAAGAAACCCATATTTTTGCGGGGAACAGGAAGTGGTGTCTTGTCAGGGTCGATAAATCAGGACAAATTAATACTCAGTCAGAGACATTTGGGTTTTTTCCACCAATGAGCGAATTGGAAGAAACCCATATTTTTGCGGGGAACAGGAAGTGGTGTCATGTCAGGGTCGATAAATCAGGACAAATTAATATTGTCATAGGTTAGTTCTACGTTCTACTATTGCCTGTCAACACAGCACAGGCAGTTTTTGCATACCGGACAGGACAGGAAATTCCAATTAATCCGAGCCACTCATCCACAAACACCTTTTTTGTGATATTAAGTACAATTATTATTATTCTGGTTCACCCACGCGGTAAGCACGTCGGTGCGCTGTGCATCAGCCCCGACCCTGAAAGGTAAACCCGAACCAGAATTAAATGTAGACTGATACGCAGTTTACTTGACTTGCAAGGCTGGGCCAACCCAAACAAGCCCTTGTGTTTTGAATGTGAAGGATGTGATGATCTCATCTTTTCCTCAGTGTATGGAAGTGAAAGTTTTCCCTTCACGTGTTTCTCTCATTATCTGCATCTGCATAACAATTCCTCCAACTTTATGAAAAGTGTTGGGTTGTAATTTTGTTCTTAATAAGCATTCTTGTTTCGTCTTCATCTTCACAGACTTGGAGAGGTTCGTTCCACTGAATTAATCGTCGTCACACATACATGGATTGGATGGATGGTGTTTTTGGTTTTATTTTATTTTGAGATGTGGGTGGACGCACCTGCCTACGCACCACACTCACTTCACTTCAAAATTATGCGTAGGGGTTAAGGAATGAAAAGAGTTTCATTTTTTAGTAAACACTAACCCACATGGTCTGCATGCACAGTTCACGCATAATTAACTCATCATAAATGTCCAATTACATTTTTTGAAAAGCTGATAATTAAAAATTAGCATTTGGATAAAAAAATGAATTAATTTGTGCGTTTCCATTAAAAAGATGGGTTGATGAGTATTTGTAATGTTTTGGGCGTGGGTAGATAATTTTTACGGTGTGATGCGAGTTACGGGATGCTTTTGTTTGTGTGTGTATTGCCATTGCCTGTTTTAGTAAACCAATCGGAGATAGAAGACAGAACAGATCCTATAAAAATAATCCTGGTTCGTTCTGAGAGTGGGACGTGTATCGCGTGGTCGTTTAATCCAATCTTATTTCCAAAGTATGCGTGACTATGAGATCAGCAATCAGCCGTGCACTGTATTGTCTCAATCTCACTCTCCGTATTTGTTTTGATAAGACTAAAATTAAGTTAACTTATCAAATCCGGGTTAAAGAGTGTGATCATCAGAAAAAAAGAGTAATTTTTTATTCCCTTAGGTCAGCGACATTATTTTATGATCCACTGGCGCCCTAAACCCATTAAGTTTTACACATTCAACTCATTATAATTGTATCATAAACTTAAGTTATGAATCCTGCTACCAGCAGTCAGTCCTAGTCTCCTGACCTTTAGTTGTTTTAACCTTAAACTCGAGACATTCACATTCATCAAATATCCTTCCTTGATCTGCTCAGCTCTGCTTCTCGCCCGGTCAAAGGTCAAAACTCCTGCAACTAGCTTCTAATGATTGCAATAATGTAATGCAAACTCTAATGCCTTCTTCTTGGTGTGAGCGTATGAGCACCCGTCGTTACACAATAACAAATCCCATCTGTCTTGCCTATGCCTGCCTGCCTAAGATTTTTTCCTTAAGGTAATGAGAGTGGCAATGGCAATGGTCGTAGTAGTATTCTTAAATGAAGTAAGGAGCCAGATGTGGATGGATAGTGCTCATACATATTTTTAGCGTAGGAAGACGAAGAGGGAGAGAGACTCGAATCCACGGACCAAACAACTTGAGTCTTTCGTGGCAAACTAATAAAAATCCACACACGAGATCTTCTCACTGTTTTTCCCTTCATCAAAAACACGTTGAGGGTCTCACAATGAACTCAGTTCTCTTTTAACTCTTCTTCGCTACGTTTCAGTTTGTTGTGCTTTCTAGCGTTTTCGCCTAGTTGCTTTTTTAAAAAACAAATGCAAACAAGGGTTTCACTACGATGAATTTTAGATAAACAGACCTAAACAGTTCCTAAAGTAAATTTTACATTTTATAAAAGTTTAAATTTCGGTGGCTTAGGAGCAAGAGCAAGGGCATGCAAAAATAACTTTTGACCAGGTAAATGATTTTTACAACAATTGAACGAAGTTACGTACGTGTATTCTTTGTGCCTGTGTTTCTTAGTTGTCCTTTAAATTCTCACTTTATACTAGTGCAACTTTTGGTTGGATTTATTAGAGTCAAGTCAAAGTGGTAGTGAACTATTCCAAAGGACAATTATTTATAAATTATAACTTCCAAGTCCCAGTCGTGGTACAATGTAACGTTGAGGACTGCATGCAGAGTATGTTGTCCCATTTTCTTGACTCCCGTCCCAAGCAAGTTTTTCAAGATGAAAATCTTATCTGCCAGACTGCCAGTTGTGAAAAAATCCATAAAAATGTGAATGAGCAACATGTTTGTTAAATAATTAATTGCTTTGAATGTACGTACGAACGAACTCTGTGGATGTGACGGAGGAACTTAAATTTAATTAGTACGTATTCTTGGAAAAGCCATTTAATCCCAGTGCTAATTTATGAGTTTTTTAGAATCATCATTTGCACGTGCCTTATGCCTTATTAACATGGGAATTTTTTGACATTGGAGGTCTAAGGACAATTTATTTTACCTTGTACCAGGTCATTTTTCTCTACGGCAGTGTTAATGCCAAACTAGCAGACTCAGAAACTTTCTCCACTTGACTTTCTCTTTGTGGACTATACTACTGCTAATAATTAGCATCAAGTGCCAGTTGGTTTCATTAAAACTAATAGTGTCGTAACTTTTGTGAATTTTATGAACCGTTTCCCGTTTCCGGTCCCACAAGTTCCATCTCTTTTGAACTGGAATTTTATTTTTCAAATCTCGGGAAATCTGCCAATTTGTTTTTGCGTGTCATTCATGTCGTAAGCCGTCAATGGAATCTGAACTTGGCCCATGCCGCGGCCGTCGCAAGTGGGCTTAAGAGCATTTCAAAATTATTCATAACTTGTGCGCAATTATTTTTATTTATTTGAACCAAATGTTTTGAAAATTATGGAAATCAGCAGATTGACGGTTTGCCCTCTAAAATTTCCTTGAGTGAATATTAAGTGCGCGTTTACTTTAGGCCTACTAGCTTATTGTTTCACATCAAAGTCATGTTTCTAGCTATTAGCACTAGAAGCTAGACGCTAGAGGTTGAAGGGACGATTGAGTTCGCAATTCCGGTGCAGTAAACCCATCATATTTTTAATCTGGGCTCAAGTGCCGATCGGCGGCATGTAGTGTAGTGTTAGCACAAGTACAATGTATATCACTCTCAGGAGATTTTGCCAACAATTTTAAACAAACACCCACACTTAAAATCTAAAAATGTATTTTTGTCCTATTTCAAACTTTCAGAAACCTTGTCAGTTTTTCACTTGCGCTTGTTCTTCCTTTGGAATTCTTCGCTACCAGCCACCACCGTCGTCGTCGTCAACCATTGCCATTCCAATTCTCAAGCCAAATCGGAGTTTCCTCCAGTCCCAGTATTTCCCCGCCAAATCCTTCCTGCTTGGAGCCAGGACATAATTTAATGTAAGTTCAAAATATTTTTATAGCTCGAGCTAATTTCCTCTTGTTATGGCTTCTTATCCTGGAATTTTAATTAATTTTAAATTTTTAAATTCCTCTTGATCCCAGATTACGAAATGATATGTTTTCCTGGAGAACGTGGAACGACTCGACATGGTTCATCACCAAATGGAATTGTTGGGGTCCAACCTTACAGTCTAAGTTTCTCAAATCGTGAATACTCATCTTTACCGGCGACAGGATCATCTCCCGCAAGTATCCCGCCTAGTCGCTGCAACGGCAGTACTACTACTACGAATAATAACAACAATACCAACAACACTGGTCCCATTTTTGACGTCGATATGAAACGCTCCTACGCGGAAGACTCACAAAAATCCTCAAGTTGTGCTGCTTCTTCCATGCCCGCCCCCAAAATCGCCCACACGGCATCGGCCACCGCCATCGACACCGCCTCGCCCAAATTCTCAGCTAGTGTGGCGACCAATGACCTCAAACCTTGCAACAGCCGTGAGTTGAATTTATTTATTTAATGAGTTATTTAAGCTAATCAATAAGTGGGCATCTTGTCTCATAAACTTTTATATCAGTCATTCTTCATTCATTAATTTGGCTCATGTTCCATCCTTGCAAAAAACCCCAAACTTTTTTAAACTGAACAAATTAATAATAGATTTGTTGACAATTTTAGGCAATGGGTCAATCAGAAAATCCCAATCTGATTGTGAAGTGTTCCTCGGCGGCTCTTGTAATCCAACGTCCTGGAGAACAGATATCGCCATTCCAATGCTCAAGAAAGCTGGGATCACTTATTTTAACCCGGTAAGACTTTTGGCATTTATCTGCGCACTACAAATTAGAAGAACATTTTGGCAAAAACCAGTTCATGGCATTTTGATTTTATGTTCGCCCAATTTGTCACCGCCGCGTCGTAAATATTTCGTATTCGCTTTCACATGCCGTGTGCCCGTGCCCGCCCGCCCTCTCCTAATGGTGTTAGTTGGCTGCATTGTGTAAACAAAGATAAACTCCAAGTAAATACATAAAAAAGTCCCAGAGGTTCTCTTTTTTCGTTTGCAACTGGTAATCCTATGTTTTCGCAAATAACTGCAACTACTAAATCAATAGGGATTAGCAATTGACTATTTGAGCTATTTGCCGAAATCTGGCTCATGGTTAAATCGTTGAGGAAATGGAATGAATTTTCAGTACTACTTGTAAACTAACAAATTTTTTATTTACCTCTTCAGCAAGTGGAGAATTGGTACCCGGAATTGATGGAAAAGGAGCATTATGCCAAACTCAATGCCAGCTTGCTGTTTTTCGTGATTGACAATCAAACTCGTGGAGTTGCAGCCATGGCTGAAGTGGCTTATTTGGTAGCATCCGGAAAAAAAGTTATCCTGGTCATTACTGGGTTCAAAGGTCCCGGACAGCTGATAATGGATGAACCCATCAGTCAATCGTACGTTTATGAACATTGATACATTTTCGTTATTGAAATACAAAATCCTACCAGTGTTCTTTCATAAGAGAGCAATAGTCAGACTTGATTTTTCTAGATTTTTCTAAGCAATTTGTTGATGTCAGAATTCAAGTTTTGCTTCATAAAAATTAAAAGTGCACGCGTCACGTGTCAAAACAAGTAATATTAATTAAAGTATGACTCAAGATTTTTTTGTTTTGAGTAAAACTAGAAAAATATAAGTTTTTACATAGCATTAGCAAAGAAAATTTAAATTTACGACGTCATTTTGTTTCTTTAATGAAATTAAAGACGACGCAGCTCATAATTAAGACAAATTACTCAAAAGCTGACCAGAAGATGAGAGGTGATTAATTTTACTTGAAATTACAAATTCTCAGCGTGTAACTAATTTTCATATGCAAAACAAGGATTAGTCCCACTAGATTATACACCCACCTTGCCCACATAAATTTGTTCGTCAGACATCCGCCTTTCCGTTGATTGTTATTCAAAAACTGCTTCAGGATATTGAATAAATTTTAAGTTATGCTAATACTCAGACCTTTTCCCTACAAAAATACCTATTTTGATGCAAATTAACTAATAAAATTTGTTTTGTTTACAGAGAATATGAAGATTTGACGGGTGGTCAACTATTATTACAGGATTTAGTGGAACGCCATGATATTCCAGTCTTCAATGATATTAATACTGCCCTCAAATGCACTGCTAAGGTACATTTGGCAATAATTAATGACTTAAATCTAAAAAGTAGAAGAAATTATCTAATCTTTAAATACTTATTGTTACCAGGTTGTCCATGACCAGCTTCGTCCTCAAGATCTACTTCAAGTCGCTGCTGATCTCGTTCAGCCGGTAAATATTTCACACCTAATCTTCGAAGAAATTGCGAGAGCGTTGAGCATAAAGTAATTATAATTTTTCATCATAGGCTTTCAACACGAATACGAATGTTAAAATTTGGGTGTGCAGCAATCTCAAGCAAACATTTGAGAAATTTGATTCTGCTCGAAATGGAGAGATCAGTTTGTCCGATGTAAGTTTATTTTGTACTTCGCTAGTTGTTTATGGAATGTATATATATGGCCTTAATTTAACCTAAAATTAATTTATGCTCAGGTTGCTAATGCGTGGAAACTACTTACAAATGGAAAGTTGGGCCCTGAAGTCGCTTTGAGTCTCTTGAATAAATTTTGGGCTGATGACAACAGCACTTGTGAAAAAGCAAAAAATGGAGACAAAGGATCAAACGGAGGCACGACAAATGGAAAAACTCTCAACTATGAGGAATTTTGCCGAGTGATTGCAGAACTCATTTTGTGCCGAAGAAGCACAAACAGAACACGACTTCAATCTCTCATACCGCACGGGTCAAAGGGGACACAGAACCCCGGATCGCCCAAATCCTCTAAAACAGGCAACAATTCTGGAAATAAATCCGTCGAAGTTGAGCGACTTCCACAATCCGAATCCTCAGATTCATCGAATCATGAATACGACGTCTACTTGGGTGGGCCTTGCGATAGAGACAATGACAAATGGCGAACTGACATAGCCATTCCTCTACTCAGGTGAGAATGAGATATTCATAAATTTTACATCGATATCTTGTTTCATACTAATAATTTCCTTTCTATTTTGTTCACAGTAAGCACAATTTAAGTTATTTGGTAGCTGAGACGAGCTCCCTGAC